>WEIT01003660.1:0-10547 GCA_013389985.1 Dryoscopus gambensis
GACAATAATAATAATAATGATAAAAGGAGAAAAAAAATTACTTACCTCTCTGTTCTTTTGTATAAAATTGTCTTTCTCTTCCCACTGTAAAAATAGCTAGAGAAGAAGAATACTGAATACTTGAATACTTGTGACTAACACTGCTTCACAATGCAGAGTTAGAATTTAGCCCAAATACTGCTTTTCATTTTTCAAAAAGCAGCAGTATTTTTTAAGATGATTAGCAATGGCAGTGTCTTTTCACTTCACATATGAATTATTCCTAGTGAGGACAAATAAAGAGAAAAAAGTGCAATATCAAGTAACAAAATAGTTGTTTTGTGACCACCACTTGCTCACAAAAATAGTATTTTCCTTTCCTTCATTCACTTGCATATGTTTTTATTTGCAGAAGGAAAAACACAATTAAATAGATCATTTAAATTATGGAAGATATGAAACTTGGATGACTCATTTTAAAAGTCTTAGAAATAATCTTGGTGAAGTGGTTTTATTCATCTCATTCTACTTCTCTCAAGGGCTAACAGATGCATAAAAGGGGAATGTGATCCCTTGCACATGTTCTCCATGAGGACTGCATGTAGCACCATCATTAACTTAAAACAAGCTTTGCTGACTCTTATTCAAAGGCATTGCTGAATCCAAGCCAATGGAATTCAGATTGGCATTTCTCCACCTCCTCTGACCAGGGGTGTGAAAGAACAATCCTGTTTCTCTATGCCAAGTATTATGTTTCAGTGGACCTGTGTGATCTGTCCCAGCAGCTCTGTTGCCATCTGCAATAGTCAATAAACGAACTTAAGCAGCACAATTTGGGAAATGGAAACACCAATCTTTATATAAGATTATCTGTAACAAAAGCTGTAATTTTTTTTAAATTAAAAACAAATTTGTCAGTTTTAGACATAACCTTATGTCAAATCCAAGTCAAGCAGTTAATTTTTTAGAAAAGTAGTATTTTGTTTAGAGTCACTTTCAGGAACCACTTGAGCTTCCCTTATCGTCTCATGGGATGTGGACTAGAGTATTCCCCTTTGAGACAGCTTTCCTTGTCTGGTATATTTCCTAAATGCTTCAATATCTTCCCTCCTGTTAAACGTCAAAAGTGAACTACAGAATTAAACATATGGATGGTACCCAACTGGATAAACGGAGTAAGGAGAGAGCCCAGCTTTCTAGAAGTGATAAATATTTTATAAGAACAAAAGAAAAATTATACTGGGGTAGATAAAATGTAAACTTCATATACATTTGGGCTTTTGCAGTGGTCAGTAGAAGAGGTAAGAAGATACAAGAAAATCAGAAATTAATTGCTTATTCTGACATGTTGTCCCAGTTCCCCAAAATGCACCATTTCTATGACTTCCTGAGCTACAGTTTTTGTCTAAAGTACTGTAATATCAACTATATTCTTCTTCAAATGAATCTGTTTAAACCCATCTATACTTTTGGCCTTCAGAATTTACAATAGCAATGAAAGCTCCAATTTAATCATGCATAGTGAGATGAAAGGGTTTACTTGATTCACTTCAGAATTTTTATTTTAAATTGGTGTTGGTTGTCTTACAGTCATTTAATTGAGAAATAGTGGATTATGGTTTCCAACTACTGTACCAAGAACTATTTTTTAAACTTGTACCACGTCTCCCTCTTTGCGTCTTCTGTCCATGTATCTTCCCTTCCTGTGGAAATGGTCTCTGTCTTTGATCTCCCCAGTCCTCTCACATGTCCCTTGAATTGTAATTCCTATAACTCTCTTGAAGCAGTTCAGGAGACACAAAATGACGTTAAATGTATTTGGAACAAAACATTTCAAAATTTCCAAGTAATATAGTTGATTCCTTCCTGTGCATTCTGCATAATTTAGTTCAGTCCCACAGGGAGATGAAAATAATTACATAGATTTAATAATTCTTCTGGGAATAAAAACTGCAATTCCAATCATTTTTATCAGAATTTTTCCTAAATTTTGAGAAATGTGTCCTTACATGTATTTTTTCTGATCTATACTGACATCGAGATCAAAGTCCAATTTGCCACACAATTTAAGAAATCTCAATAAGAAATTCTTTTGATTAAGACATACACATATAATTTTTGTTTTTCCTTTTCAAGTTGAAATATTTGGTCACCAAATCTGGAAGTCAAAGTGGCTGCAGGCAAGTGTGAAACACTTGGTTTTGAAGCTAAATGAAGTAAAAGATGGGAAAAATAGCACATAGTAAATTTGAGAATTATTCTTTTTTAATAGAGTAAGTCACCTTGGTAAAACAAGGTAATAACCTGTAAGTCTGAAAAAACTCAGTTGATTTTAGTGCATTTGCATTCACTGAACAGAGAGAAAAGTTTATCATCTGATGTTTTCCTTTAAATAGTCTTCTCCAAACACCATGGTGGAGACAGATTTTTTTTTTGAAACTTCTAACATTGTCAGACTAAAGCTTGACAGTTACGCACACATGGTAGGGCAGAGAGATTTCACTCTCAGAGAAATGTAAAATCTAAGCCGGGCTGAGTTAGCTGAGATCCGGTGCTGAGGCACCAGCGCTATAAGTCTTTCTCAGCTTTTCTTAGCCAGCATTACTAAGATAACAAAAATGTGTATGCTTATTTTCAAGCTCTGTGCCTGGAGAACAAGCACAACATGGCTATCATCCCAACAGCCTGTTCGTCTGCTTTGGAGACAGTTTTCTATTCCAAGGCACTCCTCCTCTCTCCCCCAGTCATATTAACTTGCCCCCTTCACTGTGAAAATAAATCAATCTCATCTGCCGCTGTTCAATCACTTTCTTCTCCCCGCCTCAGCTCCTCAGTCCTGCTCTCCCTTTGAAAGTCCCTTTCCACTGCACCATATGGCAGCTGGGAGAAGGGCAGAGCTGTGATCTATCTCATAACAAAAGAGGCTATCGTGTCAAAAAGCCTCATGAATGCATGAGACACACTCATGTATAGAGAAATATCTCCAGCTCTGTCAGAGAGGACTAAAGAGAAGGCTGATAGGCCTGACATCACTTTTGGGTTGAGAAAGGCACCAGCTCTCTCTGCAGCTCGTCCCTTCCTCCCACCCCTTTTTTGGTTTCATGCCAAAATCCTATTAGATCTACTAATGACATAAGACACAAAGTCAGAGTGTGTGGCAGAACAAGAAATTAAATCAGGCCACCTTATTTACTCCCTATCACTATTTTTTGAGATAGAATCATACTACTGAAAGAAAAAAATAGCCACAACAAACTAGACTTCAATAGTGTGCCAAAAAATAAACAAGCAAAACCTATCCCTGCCAAAAAAGGGATTGAGCACGCTCCTGTACATTGCCTATGGTGGCAGATTCACAGCAGAACTGCAAATTGAACACTGGCAGAGTGACCCTGAAATACTGTTTAAGCACACTGTTGAGTTCATTTTGCTTCCTCAAGCTGCTGCTGCTACAGAAAAATTACTCTGGGGTCAGAAAATTAACTAGACCTATGATTATGTGTGCCCTTTGAGCTGTTACAGAGGAACTACAGTTAATTTCTGACTATGAAGGAAATGCAAACTGGCACTTACAAAGCATACATTCCTTTACCCTCTTCCTTCTGTTGCGCTTTCTCATTTTCTGTTCTGGTGATGTTTGGCATGCTTCATTTCACAGAAATGCCTACAGAATGCATTCACGACCTTCACATGCACAGCTGGCACAATGGTAGAATTTACACGTCTGAAATACACAGATTACAAACTTTTATTGCTATGAGGGGGAAGAAAAAACCAGTTGCATCCTGTGCAGCAGAATGCAACAGCGTGTATTTAATGAATAACAAGTTACTGAATTTAAATATTTCATGAATAACTTCAGTTTATAAGTTTAATTTATTTCCTTAATAGCTTCAGTTTCTGACCATAGCTGGGGACAACTGTGCTGTTTTGTCTCCATAAAACGAAGTCTAGTTAAACCCTTAAACTAGAATTGCATTGTTGTTTCTGCCTCTTCCCTACAAAGGCCTCAGATATCACACAACTCTCTGTCCCTGGGGTTACTTAAAGCAACCCGGGCAAGCTTCCAAATGCTGGTATATGTGACCTTTACAAGTATTCCATAATAACAGCTCCCAATGAAATAAATCCATGAACACGTGTCTAGAAACTCAGCAGCAGCATGGAGGTTAAAAGATGAACGTCTATCAACATTGTTGAATTGTGTCTCTACAATCAGCTTTAAAGTTTCGTTTAGAAAATTTTACTTTAACATATGTAATTGCATGAAATATGTTTATAGTATCCCCTGAGTCTTCTTTCATGGAATGCGCTTGATGTAAAGCTACTGAACAGCATTGTATATTTGTATATATTAAAGATACTGTTTATACATTCATCACATGTCACAGACAACTTTCAAAAATAAATGAATTATGAAATGTAGAAGTCCCACTGGAAAAAATTTTGAAAGTGTCTTTTTAAAATTAATTCTGCCATGTGTTGGGATAAAAACTCCTGTAAATTGCTCAGGAATGCCTCTGGAATGACTCTGGGGATGTGAGTGAGCGTTCATGATATTTGATAGACTTAAGACTTCAGTGCAGTCCGGGTTTCTTGAATTGTAACAGGCAGAGTTTAAGCTCTCATCTTGGGAGCGGGACTTGTGCCGTGTCCCTGCTGGGAGGGAGGGAGCTTGGGAAGGCAGAGAACAATGCCACCATTCAGGCTCCCCATTCAGCCTAGCCACATCTGTTTATATGGCCTGTGCCCACCTCAGAAAAAGGTGGTCCTCCCACCTCCATTTCATCTCACATGGCCCTGAACAGTGACTGGTCTAAGAGCTTTTCTGCTGGAAAGCTGCAGTTTCAAATTTATTTTAAGAGGCCAGAGCTGAAAGACAGGCTAACAATAACATGTGCACATTTCTAGAGTCTGGTTTGTATTTTATTGTAATCTGAGAACAACTGTAAAATTGTCCGAAACTCCCCAGTTTGAAAATAAGTCTAGCACAGAGGATATTGACACTGAACTTGGGGGACTGAACTTTACAGTCTTTATAGATTTTGAAGGAGTTTTTCCTGTAAAACAAATTTTTTGCCTCAAATATTTTTAAACAATACTGACAGCACTCAGAGAAGGACTAAAAAGTGTATTTTACCAAAAAGCGTTTATGTCTTACTTTGTGTTGTCCAAGATTAGAGTCCATAGCTATACATTCTGCACTTCAATAAACAGTTCATGTAGAAATACTATGACTATAGTAAATTTATTTTAAAGTTTAGATACCAGTTCTGCAACTTTCAAACTGAGCATCACTATCTACAGAAGATACTTCACAGAAACCAACATACTAGGCTAAAATGATTGAAGACCAATAGACCAAGCCCCCATTTTTATTTGAATTGAAACTTTAGCTGATATAAAATGATGCTTGTCCTTTAGAGAGTCAGAAGAAGCCAATGATAACAAGGGAAAGCAGGAGATGCTAAAAGCCCCTGAAGCCTAAGGCTGACCACTCTCAGTGGACAAGTATGTGATCAAGTTTTATGAAGCAATATATAAACCCAGAGCAAACTTCATGCATTCAACGTCAGCATGATTTGTCTCTGCTGATTAACTCATGAACTTATACAAGTTTTGCCCAAATAAGAAATGCATCCGCCTGCCAAAAACATCACAGTAATTGCACCGTAAAACTGTTAAGTTTGCAAGTGTACTGAAATTCATGCTATAAGAGGCATGATGATATCACGATACACTGGTTATATAATAGAGAAAAAATCCAGCAAGTTCCAAGGGAGATTGTAAAGCAAAGTTCTAAAAGAAAAAGTAAGATAGTCTGCTACTTATAAAGTATTAAATGGCAGAAAATGAGATAAATAAAAAATGTGAAAAACCTGAAAAAGCATCTCAGAAGAAGATTATTGAGATGTTAACCCTTATTCTCAGGTGAATTGCTGTGAACTTGTGTAGTGCTTGGTGATTTCCTGTGCAGACGTTGTTGAACATTCAGTTCAGTCTGAGACATTCCTGCTTCCAGAAGCCGAACTGTGTTCAAGATTAGCTTACATTAAGTTATTTATTTTCCTGGTGCTTTTCTTCTAGGTTCATTTGTTATCATGATAATGGCAAGACCTTATAAGTAAAGAGAATCTGAGCAAAAAAATTTGCTTATTCAGTATTGAACTTGCTCAGTGATGGCTGTCACATTGTTTTGAACTTCTCTTCCATGAAGACATTCAATCTAATGATTCCTTTATGCAAAAAGCAATTATTTATTGAAAGGTCCTAGCAGAATCAGGGACTGTTGTTCAAGTTGAGCATTCTTGTCTTCTCTGGTTTTGTTTAATATAAATGGGACAGCCTAAATATAAATGAGCAAAGGACAGAAAAGTCCTCTTCCTTATTCTCCATGTTCCTATACAGCACAAGAAAGGAGAAGGACCTTGACTCTAGAGAATATGTGCTGTGGTTAAGTAGGGAGGGACTGTCAAAGGGTCCCATGGTATTGAAGAGTTGCCAGTCTGTGCCCATCTCAAACTAATATCTGTTTGCCCCATAATCTGCAATTACACCACTTACATCATTGGCGGAAAGGAAGGAGGGCAGTGAATTACACTAAGTCATGAATGGAACTGTATTAGGTTGTTACTTAAACGGAGTCAATAAGGATCTACAGATCCTTTGTCCTTTACACATACTCATGTTCCCAAATATCACAGCACAGCTGATGAATAGGTACTGTTATCTGAGAGGTACCATTAGCATGTACTAGAAAAAAAACATTCAGAGTGAAATCCCAGGCAATATGGATTTAATCTGAATATAGGGGCTCCCTAGGAGCATTGCAGCTTTACCAAAACAGCATCCTTGAGAGTAATCTGCCCTCTTTTCAAGTGCAAAACAGCCTTGCCAATGACATCAGTGGGGCCAATATATCATCTTGAAAGGTCAAGATTTACAAAATGATATAACACAAAGAACTTGCCTGAACATTTAAGAAAATAAATGTTTTAGAATCAGAAGTATAAATCAAACACTGTACTGCAGCTAGCTGCAAAAATAGGCATCGGAAGGCAAGTAACTGAGCAAAAGGAGAAAAGTAGAGTTTTATAAAAGCTGCAGCACAAAATCAGGTGATTAAATTCAACTAGTTTTTTTCTTCTTCTGCATTTCTATTGCAGATGGTAAACTGTTACTTCTATTGCAGAAAAGTAAGCTATTTAGGTCTGTAGCTAAAAGTTAGCAGAGTATGAACAGCCTAAAATTCAAGTTAGACACATATTTTTTAAATTAAAGGAGTGTCACACAAGAATAAATCATACAGTATTCTGGGTTACATTTATACAACCTCAGTGGCTTTTTGCTTTCCCTTTTTCTCCATTGTTAGTCATTTGGGGGTTTTTTTGGTCTTTTTCGGTTTTTACTTTAATCAGTACTGTTAACTTAAATGTAGAATAGGCTTAATGATTTTGGTTATTGATTTTCATGCTGTTGAAACATAGCCTCTAGTTCTCATTACAAGGATTAAATACCTTATTTATCTACTAAGCAAGCACTACAAACATAGAGGAAAGATAACTCCTCAACAGCTTTTACACCACAATTTCTCATCTGATGTCTTAAATAAAAAGCTGCCTAAAGTAGTGTGTAGTTGACCAAGATTTCCTAAAGGATTTTCACTTACTAACAGTCATGATCATGCTTTTATGGTATGTGCATGTTATCCCCTAAGAAAACAATAGGACTGGAAGCAAAATTCATCAAAACGTCTCTGCCAGAACACTGTATGCTGAAAATTAAGAATCAGAATCATATCTCTTCTGTGTGTTCACAGATTTATAGTTCACATCTGATCCTTTCCTAATTGAAGCGAACAACTGTGGGATTTGCAACAGGTTTTAAACTGCACTGCTTTTCTTCAGAATGGTGCTTTTTTTCAAAATTTACAAAATTACCGTAAACAAAACAAAGTTTTTGAAGGGGCCTGAAAATAAACGGAAACATTTCAAAGGGAAGATTTCAATTTAACCCCAATAAAAACAAAGAAACACTAACACATCCCCAGCATATAATTCTTCTCACAGAGGTAACACTACTAGGCAGTGACCACTTTTGCTACACTACCTGTTGTAGATAAAGATCATCTAAGTTGTGTCTGTCTGGATGCTTATGCTACTTACTTGAACATTTGAACCTGTTGCTTGAAGGGGAGGGGACAGGAGAAGGTGAAAAGACTATATAGCATTGCTAATCCCTTGAGCCATCTGGTGACTTGAGGCCATGCTTGAGGTTATGTGTATATTGAAAACCTCTTCCTTTCATTCATCCCTTCCCTGTGCCAATTTGACATTTCCTTTTTTACTGTCAAAGGATTCCTTGAAGTTAATCACAGTGGGAATCAATGTCTTTTCATGCCACAGTAAATATTCATGCTGGAAAGATTACTTTTTACTAATTTCTTCCCCTCCCCTCTACTACTTGCAGTGATTTGTAAAAATTGCTGATACATTTTCACCAAGCTGAGCTGAAAACAATGGTAACTTTGTCTTCAGTAAAAGGAAAACAAGTTATTTCTTTAGCATTTCTGTGTAATCTGGATGACTTCTAACAGATGACATAGTCTGAAATGCCCATGTTATGCAGGGCTTGAAAGAACTGTACCTAGACACTACCTTCCGACTGAGCTGAGGCAGCATTTGCATGTTTAATTATCTAGGAACCAATCTTCATGTACACTTGTACACCACAAGCCTCTCAAACCTGCTAAATTTGATCCACACCAATACAGCAGATTGCACATTAAGCCTGTCCAAAACACTGATGATGATTTTCTAGAGTGCGCATGAATTTTTCCTCTATAAGCAGCAGAGACTTCACAGCTGTTTGACTTCACTAACTTTCCTACAGACTGAACAAAATAACACCTCACAAATTTGCAGTAACTTTCAATGCCTTTTGCATTTTTTCTCAATTTGTGCATAAGATTGTCTTTTATGGTGTGTTCCCTGAAGTAGCCGCAAAGTGAATCTGTCATAAATATGTTGGTTCTGTGCACTTTGAAGTGAAATCATGTTCTACTGCATGCTCTTCCCATATATTAATTAATTCTTCACCATCTTTTTCTGGCTAGACAGCAGATCTGATTTTTGAACCTTTCTTTCTGTGATAATATTTAAAAAAAAAAAGGCAAAAAACAAAAAAAACCACATCATTTTCACTGTTAGATCTGTTTAAGAATAGTGAAATGAAAAGAGAAAATTATAAAGAGAAAATTATAAAGCACAGCAAAAGTAGAAAAAAGCAGATCAAAACATCTGAGAAATGGTCTGAAAGACCTCTGGAATTTGGGAGTCTGAGTAGTTTTTAAAACGTAATCCAAGAAAGTCAGTAGCTGTTTGGGAAAGACACATGAGTTTTTAAGTATTTGTTGGAGAGTAACCCCAGTAGGAAGCTAAGCCCCACACACTCACTCATGCACTCCCCTGTGGTGGGATGGGGGAGAGGANGTCATAGGGCATGGAATATCCCTTGGGTTGGTTGGGCTGCACAGCTCTGACTCTCCATCACCTGGGTGCAATACAGAGACTCAGCTCTAAAGTTCTTGTTCAGTCTTTCAGATCTGAGACAATCAGTGCATCAAATTTCATCTTACAAGATTAAAATGTTCACCATTCTGGAATGAAAGAATGGGAAAAAAGGATATGATTAAAAACTAAAAATAACAAAATAAAATATACAAACCATTGCTGACTGAGAACAGCCCACTGCCTTGCCAGCAACAGCATATTGTAACACACTAGTTGGAAGTAACAGCCTGAAATAAACCCATTTTGTGCTTAATACAAAATCCTGCAAACTAGAAATTATTCTTTAGCAGTTGGTACAGCAATACCTCCAAGAGGTAAACGTGGCACTTTGCTATAGCAAAGGCTGCAGAAACATGCAGTTAGACACAGATGAGATCAACAAAGCCTTTGGGATCTGAGGTACTAATTAGACTCAATATAGTTATAGAATTATAAGTTAGGATTCAATATTATTATGTCTGGCGTGCATCAAAGCAAGGCCCACTCAAACGGTAGCCTCTTCTAAATCCAGCTTTAGTATTTATTAGGATTTTTTCCAGTTTCTACTCTAATCCGTATAAAACTGAATTCCCACTGAATTGGGGTGAAACAAAAAGTCCAAGCTGAAGTACAGGGTAGTCCCTGGAACAAATAATGAATTTATTTCATTTCTGAAAACTTACCTGCAATAGCTATTGCCTTTATATCATAAAACATAGAATCCTGTGACTATTTCTATTGTCAAATATAAAGGTGAAATAAATCCTTGAAATAGGTAGCACAGGATAAGAAATGTATTTCTCCCATCAGTATTTCTAGAATCCAAGACCAAAAAAGTGCTGAACAATTTAAAGACTAAGATTATTGGATAACAGAAGGTATAAGAAATAAAAAATGCTCACTTTATAAGGCATAAATGAGCCACTAATTGACAGGAGCTAAAAAAACCCTTCTCTTGTTGTCTGGTTATTCGGCTGTGGATTCTGCTGTTCTGTCCTCTGAAGCATCTGGTACTGG
>WEIT01003724.1:0-10884 GCA_013389985.1 Dryoscopus gambensis
AAATACATCACCACACTCTTTGGCAATCAAGATGCATTCCAGATGTGAAACAGAGCTCAAAACTTCCTTCAGCCAAGCAAGTAAGTATGATGGTAAGCTCTCACACCCCAAATCCCAAATTTAAGTAACCTCCACAGTTACTTTCCTGGTATATAAGCTACTGACCATAGACTACATACCCTCCACAGGAATAGAATCATATCATAGAATTACAGATTGGTTTGGGTGGGAAGGGATCTTACAGATCATGTAGTTCCAATCCCCTGCCATAGGCAGGGACACCTTCCTTAGATCAGGTTGCTTCAAGCCCCATCCAGCCTGGCCTTGAACACTTCCAGGGATGGGGCAGCTACAGCTTCTCTGGGCAAGCTTCGTAACTAATTTGCACAAATCACTTCTCATTTTCTCCTGATTTTATTCTCAATTCCTCCTCTTTCTCAAACACAGCTTTACAAGAGGGTTCAATATTTTTCAGGCTCTTACATTTACACTGTTCAAACCAAAACAGCTTACTTGCCCCCCATAACACATTCCAACCCAATACTGCAAGCCAATGGGGGAAGCCCTGTAAGAGATCATGACTAAGCTGACCGTATTCACCTCCTTACCACAATTTTTCTCTGAGCAGCAGCTAACAGAGACACTCTGCTGCTGCAAACAGCTGAGTTGAGCACAGCAGTGTTTACCCAGGGTTTCCCACTCCACGGACCTCCACTGTGAAGCCCCAGCTGTTCAGCAAAGACCTAACTTGACCCAGTCTGGCAGCCAGCATTTCACAACCACTTTATGTCAGCAGTTTCAAGTATGCTAATAACCACTGTTTCAGTGCAACTTCCTCACTGTGAACGGCAAAATATCATTATCACCTGCAGGTTGAAGCCTGCCCTTTACCCCATTTAATACGGAGCTGATTATGCTATTCCCCCCGCTCTTCCCCTTCTAATAATTATGGGCTGTTGGCAGATGGCACCACTCAGCACGGGGAGCATGTGGGAAAGCAGAGCAGGCTGTAGGGCTGCTGCCCATGGCAGCTCCCACATTGTGGGGTGCTCCCAGGGACCTCAAATCCCCTGCTGCATCCTGCTCCCAGACAACACCGAATGAGGCATGCCTGCGTCGGGAGGGCACAGGGGTTAAACTGGGAATGGCTGTGAAAACAGTCCCTGGCAGTCGCGGGAGCAGGAAAGCAGAGGTTAGCAGGAAAGTTGCTAAGCTAGCAACTCCAAACAGAGCCGCCCTCACAGCCCACCCAGCTGGGAAGCAAAGCTGGGCTTAACCTCAGGAAGACACAGCTGCCCAGAGCTTCGCGCCAGAGCGACCATGGGCAAGGTCCCCACTGGGAAGAGCTCTCTCTCAGGAGAGATGGGGCAGCTCAGCTGCGTTAACAGCGTTACCAGCCGAGGATTTGCCCTGTGAGGTCCCAGTGCTGTGTCCTGGCAAAGCAGCAAGTCCAAGCTATTTACCTATGAAAAACATCCCCTCTATGAGTTACTGTGACATCCATACTCAGTGACACAGAGGGGAGAGCAGAGTCCAGAGCCAGACCCCAGGCCCACTGGACTAAGGCAGTGCTGAGGAAGGTTCAGCCACAAACTCAACGCTGTGCAGAGCTGCCACTTAATTCCCTGGCAGCAGCAGGGCTTGTTCACAGACCTTACCTGGCGTGGCATAATGGGTAGAGACAAGATACCACTTGTCCCAGGAAGGATGCCAGGTCTGAGGCAGTGTGAAGGAAGCTTCCTCCCCAGCAGAAAGGATCTCATCCAACTCTGCCATTTCCCCATTCAACAGTAACTTGTCCCATGACTGACTAGGAGTGAATGCCCCGGGAGATACAGCAAAGAAAAAAGTGACTCCTACTGCCAGCCATGAGCAATGCCAAAAGGAGCTCCTTCAATCAGAGGGACATCAGGTACATGCCACATGACCCCCTGCCAGCACATCATGCTCAGAGGCACCCCCTCAGCTCCATCTTTCCTGGATCTCCACTCCTAAGGGCATGGATACCCAGCAGAAGCATTCTTGTACTGCAGCCATGCATCCACACATGACCCAGGCACAGGCTGAGTCCTGGGAGGCAGCATCATGGAGAACCACACCAGCAGGCATCCAACAGGACTGGCCCATGTGCCCTGTGGACCTGATGCTGTGCAGGGCCAGGGTGGCACCAGCTCTGCACACAGGGCTCCCAGAGCTGCTGCAGATGGAGACATCCAGGATGTCTGTCTGAGCCCAGAGAGAATGCAGAGGAGGCCAGACTGGTTTGGAAACTGCCCACTTCGGAGATATCCCTGCTGGCACGTCTGCAACCAACCTGGTTGATGTGTTTCAGCTTGTCAATAATCTGGCTGATCACTGGCTCCGGACCTTTTATCTTCACGTCGTGGTTGCCAGCCTGTGCTTTTGCTCCATTCCTTGTGATCTGGGGACTGTACCTGTAGGAATGAGAACAGAGAAGACCACAATGTGATGGGCTAATAGAGAGGAGATCTTTAAAGTTCAGTACAAACATAAGAAATTCCAAGACAGGCACCAGCCCTTTCCAAAACAGAGAGCACAAGACAGTTAATAATGACAAAGAAAGAACAGAAGATTCCCATAAACATTTTTGCTCTGATTTTGCAAAGCAGCAAGATGATGTAGTTGTATCACTTGAGGACAATGAAGTCTTTTCCAGTCCATTAGTAACCAAGGAAGATGTTAAACAGTATATAACAGAGATAAATATTTTCACATAACTTGCACCCAAGAGTCCTAAAAAAGCTGGCTCAGAAATTCTGGCTTGCTCATGTTTGTTTAAAATAAATCTTGGCAGACCACAGAGACTCCAGTACAAGAGCAGAAGTGTTGTGCCCACAGCCAAAAAAATGAGTGGGATGACCCAGTTAATTGCAAGCTGATTAGCATAACATCAACCCCCTTGCAAAATAATGACTATCACTGATGTGTGATTTCAATAATAAAGAATTAAAGCATCAGAATATAATTAATGCTGTCAACATTGCTAATGGAAAATAGGTGTTGTCAAACAATCCTGATTTCAGTCTTTGATGAGATCCAGCCTTAAGGATCAAAGTAACTGCTCAGACAGAATGTACCTTGACTTTGGTGCAGTGCTGGGCTCTGCACCATGGGGTATCCTGATTTACCCGGGTACTATGAGAGTCAGCAAAGCCCCCGCAGACTAGATTAAACTGCCAGGGCGACTCTGCAGAGGAGGGTGGCCAAGCCTGCACTCAGCTCTTTCACTGGCAATTAGGAAATAAATATATATTCACTTGCTGCAAGATTTATGGAATAACAAAGTCTACGAGAGTGATAAAAGAGAGGGGAAGAGGGACAGAACTGCTGCACACTTCCATTTGGGGGAACATCTTCCTACACTCAGGACCTGGGTAACAGCTGATGATGCTCCAGCATAAGAGAAGCACCAAACTCAAAACTCAGGTCTGGGCCAGAGCAATCAGCCGCCACCACTGCTGTCTAGCAGCAACAGCAGTGGCATGGAGCACACCAGCGCCTTCGCGAGCTCTGGGCTGTTGCCATTCATCACAGCCCCAGTGATGGGCTGTGGTGCTCTACAAGCACAAAACAAATCCTCATCTCCAAGAACCGGCAGCCAGAACAGGCACTACCAAATGCCAGCACAGCCTCCGAAAGTGAGATCACCAAGATAACACCAGCATCAGTGTGCTTTACTGTGCATCTGTTTTCCCAGTGCCATGGGTAAACACCATGAATTTTCCTTTCTGCATTCATCTCCTACACATCATGTTTTTACCCAGCTCCCAGCAGCAGCCCTAGTGGCTGCCTCCCTGTCTGTCAGCTCCCTGCTCCCCTGCCCAGCTAATCCTCCATCCCCATGCTGCCAGGCAAGCTCAGGCAATGACAGTCAGCCTATTTCACGTGGGTTTTGGGGAGAAAGTGGGACTTCAGCAGGCATTTGAAGAAGGGGAGGGAGACAGGAGGGATGGTGGGGCCAACTCAGGGAAGATCTATACTGGTGCAGCAGCAATCTGCCCCAACCTGAAATACTCACATAGTTTAAAATACAGAACTGAGGCAGATTTCCACTCCAAGGCTATCTTAGAGCAAGAGTTCCATGTACAGGAGCTTTCTGCACCTCCATCTGGGTCCCCAGCAGTAGGCATTCCCCATATGCGTCTCCATTAATGGCTGATAACCCTGCAAGATGCTGCACTGAAGAGATGACAGAGGAAAAAGGACAGGAGAAAGGAGGTGTTTGTGCCTACAGCACAGGAGCACACACCTGTGTATATTCCTTTTCCAGGCATAAGCAGCTTGTCCAGGTACAGGCATCACTGAAAAGCAGAGACATCTACTTGGCTCTCCCCACCAGCTCCTGAACACGGGGGCAGCTGCCTGCACAACCATCCCACCCCCTGCACTTCGGCACCAGCACAGCACCGGATCGACAACTCTGCTCTGCACTCCAACACCCTGTTCCCGTGTTGGGGCCCCCCGTTAGGACTAAGCACTTTGCAAAACTCCTTTTTTTAATAGTTGCGTTATCCTGGGAAGGACAAAACGTGGCTATACCTGAGACACAATCGCTCGCAGTTCAGAAAAGCCTTCACATGTGCAGTTGGAGGGTCGTTGTAGGTTGCAAGCTTAGTGACTGGGAGAAGGGGGCCAGCCTGCCGCAGCCCATGCGCTCCTGGCCCAGCCGTGCATGCTCCGAGCACCATCTCGTGGGAAGAGGCTGCTGCGCAAGCACAGACCTGCCTGGCTCTGCTGAAACTTGGGCTGAACTTTCTGCAGGGGGATAAAGCACTGGGAGCAGTGAGCCATTTATCCTGCTGCTTATTTGTCACACAACCTCTTAATGCCACCGTGCTGACCTGACAAACACATCTGGAGACTGGATGTAAAAATCCACAGCACGCATGAGTTTTTAGATGACTAAGAAATTCCTATCTTTGGTATCACAGTAAATTTAATTTAAAACACTGGTGGAACTCAAAAGTACATTGCTGAAAGGTCTCCTGTGGTTTCAGAGATTTAATCAGGAAACTCACACAAGTTTTAGCAAGAGCAGAACCGAGCCCACTTGGTGCATGCCTAAATTAATACAATCTCTCTCCTAAACAGTTTTTTACAAAGAAACACAATAGCTTGGGTTTGAGTGGGCAAAATCCCTTCTGAAATCCATGCAACGGCTGCCAGAGAGGATTTCTGTAGCCTACACAATGTAGTACAGGAGGGAGGAACACAGTACTATAGCAATACTATACTGTAACTCCATGTCCAGAGATTGAAACTGTTCTCCAGAAGATTCTGCTGGGGTGGTGAGGACCTCAGATCAGCCTTCTCAGGGGAAAAAGTCTACTAGAGAAGGAAGCAAACCTGAAAGCATTTGCAGAGGGATCTCTCCCTAAAACAATGGTGTTGGAGAAATGGAGTGTCACCTCCTGGTGCTTCCCACCTGGCCAGATACAAGGGTACGTACTCGACCCAAAATGAACCATTTGCACAATTACACAAGTCATTTGAAGCAGCAAGGCAATGGGCCCTGCAAGCTGCACATCTCTGAGCATGAATTGCAAAAAAGGAGATGCATGGGGACCTGCTTCATCCCACCAGCCAGAGACATGGTCCTGTGTGATTTGGGTGCTTTGGGAGACATTTCCTCTGTGCTGCCAAGCTGAGACCTCCTGGTGTGCTCAGGTATAAGGGGGGCACCAGCTCCCCTCAGCTGTGCCACTCTCTGTTCCAGCACCAGCCTGGTGGCCACATTCAGGCACGTGGAATGCAGCCAACCAAAGGGTTAAAGGCTATGAAATGTAGCTTCAGTGAGCGACCTGCATTCCTGAAATGCCAGAGAAGCTGGAAAAGGCAGCTGGCACCCCTCCCTGCAGCCTGGGCCAAGCAGCAAGGCCTTAATATGGCAGAGAGATGCCTTTGCAGCCCCCAACAAGCTGGAGGATGGGGGTCCCAGGACAGCACCCATGCAGGCTCCTCTGCATCCCCCCAAGCTGAAGGGTTGGTGGGCTTGCAGGCAAAACAAAGCCAAAGCATCACCTTCCTCCCATGTTCTCCAGTCAGTGCAGAAAAGGAGAAATCTCTGAGCCATCTCAAGCTGTTTTCAACTTACGCCAATAAAACAGCCCCTTGTGCAGGACACTTGTGCCACTTCATGAAACCCATCACATGCCTCTGCCATGGTGATTGATATCAGCATGGAACAGCAAATATGCACAGTGGATAAAGTCCCCCATTCCGGTCCCCAGGGGTCTCTGTGCCAAAGGGGTATCAGTGTTGCAACATGAGCATGGTCTGGCTCACACTTCATAAGCAAAGCCCAAAATACTTTTCTCTTCGATGTGTGTCAATGTCAGTCAGCAGCACTTCCTTTCCTGGGCTCCCTGGGTATGGGCTCTTGCTGGGGAAGTGGTGTTTTCCAAAGACAAACGTTGCATTGTAAAATGTGCTGATAAGCAGCCCTCATTAAAAATTACTTTAAAGACAACCACCTTATGAAAACACCCATGATCTGAAGTTTTCTGTGGGAACAGTACAACTGCAGAGCTTTCCTGCTTCTTCTCAACCACCAAACAAAATGCCCAAGTATGCTGTCAAATTGAAGGATTTTCCTCTCCTTTCCTCTCCACCATCCACAAAAGTCTCCTGTGAATGTTTGGTCTTTGCAGTCCAAATGCAGCTCATTCCAAGCTTTCATTTCAGAGCAAAGAAGACAAGATGACAAATGTTATTTAAATACATGGCAATGAGTGTAAAATGTGTGTTCATCCTACTCAGCCCTGCTAGGCTTTGAGATGAGTTACTGCAATGCCTGACGTGTGATTTGGAGAAAGTAATTCTGAAAGTCAAACATAAAGAATTACACCTTTTAGAAAAAGGAAACTAAGTATGTGATTCAAATAACAATTAATTTATGCCTGCCTTCCAGTTGCAAATTATTTATTCAAACGCATCTCCAGTTTAAACAGCACAGTATCTCTTACAGGCTCTCTCTCTACTATTATTGTTCACTGAATTATATTTGTCAGAGAGAGTGGGTGGGGGACAAATACAACACAGACATAACACAACACAGAGGTTTCATTGCACGAGAGTTAATAACTGAGTTTGAGAGAGCAACATTCCCCCAGACCCCCAAAGCTCCTCTGCATTTCAAGACGTAACATACTACAGATCATGTGGACTGGTGACACCAAGTCCTCACCACACAGGAGGCAAAAGAGACCAAAAAGGAGAGAAAGGGAATAAAAGTTTTGCCCCCCCCACACTCCCGACAGGAACCCAGCTCTTACCTCCAGCTGGTTTTCACAGGTCAGGAAAGGTAGGTGCAGTGGTGAAGCCAACATTTTACCCTCTGGCCCTGCTAATTTCTGGTTAAGTGAAACAATCTCAGTGTCACATCAGCAGTGGAAGCAGTGGGGGCCAAAAGCTGTTTCCAACCCACTCATCCTGCCCTGAAGTCAGGATGTAACTCCTGGATGTGCCCACAAGCTTCCATGAAGAGATGACAACTTCTTTCCCTGATAGTTTCCTCTCTAAAGACAGATTGTCCAGAGACATCTGGTCAGTCATACCCCATCTCAGACATGGGCTGGGTGTGGGGTGCAGGTCCACCCCAGCTGTTCTCTTCCATATCGGGTGCATGTCCCCACTATCCCATGACCATATGCAGGCATTTGTTACATGGGAGTGCAAATGGCAGGAGAGAGGTGGGGTGTATGGCTGTCAGGTGCCTTCCTGGCTTTATTTGTTTGCTTGCTTGCAGAGAGTCCTTGCAGTCATTGCAGAGCTTGTGATGCTGCAGTCAATTTACACCACCCGTAGTTCCAAACAAGCTGCTTCAAAAGCAACCAGGAGGATCCAGCACTCTCAGTGGGGAGTGTTCTCACCTAACTAAAAAGGAACCATTTTCTGCTGGATTTCCAAATATCAACCCCTTGAAGCCTCTGAGAGCCCCCTCAGAGCCTGCTGTGTCCGTTCCCTGCCAAGAGAAGTGCTGCTTCTTCCCAGTTGCCCCACACAAAGTTCTACAGCCAGTGAGTGTGCTGCAGATGATGGCTTGGTCATAAATATGAGGTCTCAGGTAATCACCTGGCTCTGGGAGATGGGACTTCAGAAGGAACAGCAAAAACTGTAATATTCATAGCAAAATAATGAGAGTTTATAGACAGCCTGAAGTCTCCCTCTATTCTTATTTCAGTTCAAGACAAATAGATTATGGAAAAATGGGCTAAACCTGGGACCAAGCAGCAGGATTAAAAGAGGAAGATTCATGATCTTAATTTCTGAAATACTCTGGAAACAATCATGGCCACTCAATAACCCTCTGAATTTGCCTACCATCCTTTCATTATAGCTTATACTTGCTACAAAGCTGTGTTTTATGGGCTTGCAAAGTTATACAGCCCCCTCTTTGGGGATTCCATTTTATCAGATATTTTGCAACATTGCCAGAAATAACCAAACTCTTCATGAACTAAAGGGTTATTGCTGGCATGGAATTTCCTTTGTTCCAATTACAGAATCTCATTTTTCTGCCTTGCTTCCAATTGTGCTTTCACTGTTTATGATTTGTATGATTAAAACAAATCACAGTACCTTGGCAACAGCAGGGAAATCTGAGACTTCTAGCTTGACGAGAATCTGGCAAGGTGCTAAAAATATATTAATTTTGAATTGGTACAAAGAAAACAAGAGTTATGCTGGTGATTTAGATTAATGTACGCATTTGTCTTGAGAAATTTAGAAATGGCAGTATCTAACAGTAATGCTTAATTGTGCTTACAAGTTTTGCAGTGGGCAGATGTTGCTGTCATTCTATTCAGAACAGCTTGAAAAGAATATACTCATGAAAGCAGATTATTAAACTCTGAGAATGTAGATTTTAATAGGCTTTTAGTATTAAATGCTGCAAAACCCTGATACTATATAAAATTCAAATCACCTTTGAGATTCCAATGCTGAGCTCCCATAGAAAGTGAGGGGAGTTTGACATCTCAACACCTACTTGACTTAAGCTGAAGGCTTTAAATGAGCTAATTACTCAGTCAAGACTTCAGTGATAAGAATTGACCTCTGTTTTTTCTCTGCTTTAGATGGAGATAAGGATAAGAGAGGCTGGACAACATTTTACCACCTAACACCAGGAGCAGGAGGTCTGGTGAGAGCATGGGTCATGAAGACAGAGGAAAGGAGAGGCATCACAGAAACCCTCACTTAGGCAGGTTTAAGCTGTTGCACACCCAACCTGCCTACACGTCTGTCTCAGGGAAGTGCCTGGAACTGAGCCCAGGAAGGCTGCAAAGAGGTGCACAGGGATGTACAGAAACAGAGGAAGATCCAGCAGGTCTGGGGCAGCTACCACAAACACCCAAGCACTGTGACTCCTCAACAAGCTCTCTGTAAGTGGTGAAATGTGCCACTTGTGGCTTTTGCTATAAACCTCTGTGGCATCCCATAAAAGCAGAGTGTGTTTTTGCACACTCTGAAAAGTGTAAAGCAGGGATGTGTTGCCTTTTAGTTTTCTTCCCACTTCAGCTTATGTTCTTCAACCACGCAAAAGCACAGCAAAAGACATGAGGTGCTGTTCTGCATTACAGAAAAATCAACCTTTCTTGTGTGGTTGCCACTGTTTGCAAGCAGTTATTTCAAGCCACCATGTCCTAAATCCACAATAGGGATGACAATCAAACTATTAACCCACAGATCAAACCTCGGGAAGGAGGATGAATTCTTGCCATTAGATGGTCCAACGTGGAAAAGCAAATTATCACAAAGGATCACAAAGTAAGACTTAGTAAAAAAAAAAAGAGGGGTTGAAAGCACGATAAAATACCCCAGCCAGCTGCACTGCACTGAAGCCCCAAACATGCCACCTTCAGTCAGGGCCGAGGGGCTTAAGAGCAAGGAGGAAACAGAGGATGGTTCAAGGCTCAAATTGGGAAGTGAGACCCAGTGGAAAGACATTGGGCACATCCAGTCCATGGGGAGAAGGGACACTCTCATTGCCTGTGGATAACAAAGCACTGGGATAAACGGGACAGAGTAAACACCAAGCCAGAACAACCCCAGGAGGAGGATTGCAGGGTGCAGGAGGGACTGTTTGCATCAAATAACAGGATACACATTGTTGGTATTATCAAGTACTTGAGTGCACTGTGAAGAGCTGTGAAGTTGCTATTCCAGACTTGATTTAACATGTTACAGGAAAAGGGCTTAGAATAACTAGCAAATTTTGTCATGACAGGGAGGTCTGAAAATGGATAAATCAGTAGGGCTCTTTTCTAACTTAATGAACACTCAGATATTACATTAGAAAAGCAAGAGGTAAATAGCCACAATCCCTACAAGAACACAATCAAATCCTAGACATGCTCATACAGATGGTCACACTGACCTCACAGACACAACAATGCTCAAACAGTTTTATCCATTGCCCACACAGGACCAGTCATGGGGTGATTTGTGCCATATCCCACATTATTCAGCCCCTACTTAGCCATGACTCCTGTGCTTTTCTGTGCTTTTAAACTGTGCATAACTTAAGTTATGCTTGAAAGAAGAACTATACTGGACACAATGCAGACTTGACCTTGATGAGTTACAGCTGTGTCAAACCAGGTGTTTCCACTAAGGGTCAGAGACCAGCTGACCCTTGGGGAGGTAACACATAAGAGAGAGGAGAAGAGCCCAGAGGAGACTACTACTGAGAGGACTCCTACTGAGAAGGCATGCCAGCAGTTTGAGGAATGCCATCCTGCTATAATCCTTGAAGAAGACCAGCTTGCTGACTTACAGAATCCTGTCGCCAAAAATACCAGGAACATCAGAGACCCACTGAGTTCCATCGTCTTCGGGGGGCCCCCACACTCCGTGCCGGCC
>WEIT01003754.1:0-37030 GCA_013389985.1 Dryoscopus gambensis
TTTTATCAGAAGGCAACAGGGGGTTGAGGACTTGGTTTTGTTGTTTTGGATTTTTTTTTTCTGTTTGTTTGTTTGGGGGTGGGGGGAAGTTGGGGGGATAATATTAGGGAATCAGAATCACTGTTTTATTTGCAGACATGATACAGCTGCAATGGAGAAATCTCTTGGTTAGCAGCATAAGCTTAGAACCCTAAATTTTATGTTTCTTTAATATAACTAATGGTTATTCCCTGGAAACAGACCTGGAAACCTCTTGGGTTTATAGCGTACTTCAAAAAAAGCAACAAAACCCAAACCTCAAACGGAATTAAAGTATCTGCAACATAAACCTTAATTACATTTGCTTAACCTCAAAAGGGGCCACTACTTCCCTTATGCAAATGGAAAGGAGTACAAACTACAGAAGGAAACTTCATTAAAGGAGGCAATGGGCTGACCTTGTCAGAGAGGCAGGTGGTGGCTGCAGACAGCTCCCTGATCCACAGCTCATCAGGATCCATCTTTGAATTTAAGGTCTCACACAACTCAAAAATGTCATGTACGAGATTAGATGGCTTCAGATTCATCCTTGTCTGTTTACAGTTCCAACGGAGAGACATGAGATATATATAGATATATATATATTTGTATATATATATATTTATATGGATGGATGTGTCCTTACTGTGCAGGATCCCTCCCCAGCAGTACACAGCTTTAAATCACTGCAAACAAGAGACATCTCAGGAAAAAGTTTTAAGATAATTGATTTCTCATTTTTGTTTGCACAAGTTTTTTTTGCCAAGCTTGTTAGCGAGGTACTCTGTGAATGATGACTATAAAGGGAGACTGCATGGGAGTCATGACTGTTTATGGGGAGGTTAATAATGGAACTGGTCATGTCATCACTGACATTTTTCCTGTCTCTATTCCTTTAACATATGGGAAGAAAGTCAAGGACAGAAAATGAAATAAAAAAGGAATAGCTGAGCTCCTTCCTTCATTGTACTTAGATAAGCTGAATAATATGGAGTCATTCACTCTGAAACAGGGCAAAAAGTCAACAAATGCTAATGAGTCTCCATAGGTTTTATAACATTCAATTCTCTGCAGTCTTTACTGGTGTCTGTTCTGAAGCCTCATGCTAGCAGTAAAAAAACCAGCAGTTTGAAGCAGTACGAGAGGCTGGAGCCTGCTGTGTTGAACTTCTCAAATTGCTAGGAATGAGAACAGCTTCAGTAGTTCCTGTACAAAATTTAAATCTATATTTCAAGTGGCATTTCAATTGCCACTGAGCTGCTGCACAGACCCAGTGGACAGAACAAGAATGCTTCATCTCCTTGATTATTTCCTCAACGGCCTTTGAGCCATTCTGTGGAGTATAGCTGAACACTTTCAACCTGTGGGCAAAACTGAGTACATATATAAGAGTATAACAGTGAACAAACATTGCCAACAGACCGTGTTCATGAACATGCTCGGTCACAAGGACAGAATACTTCTTAGAGGAGAAATAAGTTATACCAAAATTGAAAGGGAACCTTAGAAAATGTTCCCTGGTGCATGTGGAATACTTCTTTAGAAATCCTAATCATGTACCTGGTGACCTCAGGAAGGAGTCTGAGGTCAATGCCAGAATTGACCCAAAGTAAATTACCCAAAGTCTACAGTGAGCTACTGTACCTGACAGTGTGCAGCTGCATGCACCACACAGCTGCAGGAGCGCCTTTTGGGATGGAATCCTTCACTTCTGCCAAGACAGTCTGGTTTCTCCTAAAATCACCTCCCACCAGAAAACAGCTGCTTAGAAAATAGGTTCTTAAGACACACAGTAACCTAAATTTCACAAGATGAGACCAACCATTTAAACCTTCAGCTCTAAACCTTTGTTTTAGCTCTTCAGCAAGAACCCCATTTTCTGAAGAATTTCTGCAGTCCTTGGTTCTTTCAGTGGGGACAAACTACCATCCTGCCTTAACCAGGTTCTCCTTACCACTTGCTAGTCAAAATTCCTATTCAAATTTCCTTTGAGAATCTGGGATAGGTAGGCAAGACTAGCAGGTTTATTCCACAAGTGGAACAATTTAATTTTTTAAAAATTGACACTAGCAGTGAGCCTACATGCATTTATTTTTCACCTCCCTGTATACTCTGCCATGAGAGAAAAGAAATATCTCTCCTCTGGGGATAAGGGAGCAAAATAACATTTATCTTCCTAATGCCTGCTCTAAGCTCCTTGCACATGCACAACTGTCCTCGTGCCAAATGTTTTGTTTCAAACTGTTTTGGTGACTCAGCTAGGCAGTTGGATGGGATAAATGAAGATAGCTGATTTCTCTAGGGGTTTTATTGCACAGAAAGAGACAAAGTTCAAAAATCCCCGAGCCTATGCTCAATGATAATACATGCAGACCATGCCATTCAGCCCCATGAACGTAGCCAGTCACATATTCCGAAAACTGTAAGGCTATGTTTTTAAGGTGATGTGCGTAAGCCAATAAACTCAGCTGTTCCCATGCTTATTAGAAGTTAATTCAAGGATCTATGCTGTGCTCCTGCTGAGCTGCAACATTTGCCTGATTAATGTTTTTTCAGTACAAGCTAGTAGGGAGTGATTACTTTCCTCTGTTTCTTTAGGCAGCGAGTCTACCTCTGCTACCAAGACATCTGTAAGCGTTTAAGGAACATTTCATCTCAGGGAGAGGATCCAGGCACTCTGTTCATCAAAGACTGCTGTTAGATCATGGTCTCAAGGTCCCACTTACCAGTTCAGGTTCAAATTCAAGCTGTCCCAATGTTATTTAGATCCAGACTTTTGCTAATGTTACCTTGAGAAGTAGAAAGAAAGAAAAGGAAAAAAAAGGTTGTAATTTATGTTAACCACCCCTTAGCTCCATTTCTGAAACACCAGAGAAGAATACTGATCACAACTTCCTGCAGCTGCTCATACTTTGAGCAGAGTAAAAGCAATCCTTCCAACGGCACCTGCCTGAGCACTCTGTAGTGATCCAGGATTTCAGGGCTCCAGTTTCAGTGTAGCAGGTTATGGTTGCCGGGTACAAAACTTCAAGCAACCATTGGTGAGACACTGTCCTTCAGGATCTGAGTCAACCAACACACACAGCTAGGATTTCTGTAGTTTCCCACTGCTTTTCCGCTTTCCTCCTCATCTTTAATTTCATTGGCTATCTACACAAGTTTTTCAACTCCTCAGTCTGGTTTCGGTACCAGGATTCAAAAAGAATTCAAATAGACATAGTATGTTTTACCTCAGACCACTGTTACTGTGTGATTATCTACTCTCCTGAAAGGAAACCCAGCACAGTCTCAACAATCCTTTGTGGGAAAAAAAAAATCTAAGAGAATAGGAAAAAAAGTGATATTATCCATAAAGCTCAGAGAGGAAAAAGAGAACATACAAAAATATGATTTAAAAAAAACATTAAAAAAATTATGTCCCAAAACATACTGCAGTACATTCTGTTCTTCATATAGTAGCATCAGAAAGTTAAAAGCATAACACTAAATCTGCATAAACTCCTGGTTTATAGAATTTACCTTGCTTTAATTTTGGCAATAAATTCTAGTACTAACAGTTACTAGGAAAAAAGAAAAAAAAATTAGGAAGATAACCGTAGCCTGGAAGCATTTCAAAATTAAAGGGAAACCTCGTCTTTATTTCTTGGAGGGTGTTGGCAAGAGGTTATAGCATTAATGAACAATTAATGCTTTGCACTAGACAGCACATTTTTGCTACAAACACAAATTAAAGCATTTGTTTCTAGTGTAGAAATCTATCCTATCANTCCTTCCAACGGCACCTGCCTGAGCACTCTGTAGTGATCCAGGATTTCAGGGCTCCAGTTTCAGTGTAGCAGGTTATGGTTGCCGGGTACAAAACTTCAAGCAACCATTGGTGAGACACTGTCCTTCAGGATCTGAGTCAACCAACACACACAGCTAGGATTTCTGTAGTTTCCCACTGCTTTTCCGCTTTCCTCCTCATCTTTAATTTCATTGGCTATCTACACAAGTTTTTCAACTCCTCAGTCTGGTTTCGGTACCAGGATTCAAAAAGAATTCAAATAGACATAGTATGTTTTACCTCAGACCACTGTTACTGTGTGATTATCTACTCTCCTGAAAGGAAACCCAGCACAGTCTCAACAATCCTTTGTGGGAAAAAAAAAATCTAAGAGAATAGGAAAAAAAGTGATATTATCCATAAAGCTCAGAGAGGAAAAAGAGAACATACAAAAATATGATTTAAAAAAAACATTAAAAAAATTATGTCCCAAAACATACTGCAGTACATTCTGTTCTTCATATAGTAGCATCAGAAAGTTAAAAGCATAACACTAAATCTGCATAAACTCCTGGTTTATAGAATTTACCTTGCTTTAATTTTGGCAATAAATTCTAGTACTAACAGTTACTAGGAAAAAAGAAAAAAAAATTAGGAAGATAACCGTAGCCTGGAAGCATTTCAAAATTAAAGGGAAACCTCGTCTTTATTTCTTGGAGGGTGTTGGCAAGAGGTTATAGCATTAATGAACAATTAATGCTTTGCACTAGACAGCACATTTTTGCTACAAACACAAATTAAAGCATTTGTTTCTAGTGTAGAAATCTATCCTATCAATTTTTCCTTAGGCTGTGTTTTCTCACTCCTCAAGGTGTCTGGCTGTTGGAAAATAAGAAGCATTGATTTAAGACAAAAAAACAGGAGTGAGGAACTTGCTGTTCTCAGAACCACAGACATGTCTGAGGCCTGTCCCCTTCCAGTTCTCAGCTGAAGTGTTCTACCTTTTATAAAATACTCAGTTATTCCCAGGGCTAGAGAAAAAGCAATGGAGCAGTCAGGGTGTATGTCTGGGATGTCAAGCTCCCACACTGAGGCATCCAGACAACACGTACCTCTGCACGTTGGGTAGGGAGGAAGACCTGAGAGGAGCAACTTCCGCTCTGGTCTAATTTCTAGTCTAGAAATTAAAGAACTCATCTGGCAAGTGGGAAAATTTTCTAACAAAGGCTCAGTCACAGTCTCACATCTCCCATATTGATTTGTTTTGTTAAAGCAACTTTTCTGAGGGGAGGAGTGTTTTGGCTGGTATCTGCTTCTTTCACAGACTTGGAATGGAATTTTCCACACAGACTTGCACACAGAAGCTTGGGGTCAGGAGCCTTTTGTATTACGCTCACACAGTACACACAGTCCAGCAAAGGTCTCCTCCTGGGGCTAGCACTGCTGCCCTAGGAAAAGTAGTTACATGCCACTTCAGTAGGGTCAAGAGAAATTTACACTTGCTATGATGAGAAGTTCTACTTGCTCGAAAATAAAATTTTAATTTATGGTAGTGGATACACCCACGTTAACCCATTCCTGCTCTGGTCATTCTGTTGGATCAGCACTTGCAGTATGCTTTTCCATGCCAGTCTAGTAGGCACAAAATGCCAGATCTTCACTCTTCAGCAGTAGGTTCTTCAATGGCTGGGACACCTTTCCATTGGCAAACCCAACTCTGTGGATTCCTTCTCCTTGCCTGGAAGGATGGTGACATCTAGTATTTGACTGCAATCATATAAACAGACGTGTTCTTTTCTGTGGGCCACTAAACTGCCTGGGATTTAACCTCCCATTTACCTGCAGAAGCAGCTTCATACAGAATCAACTCAGAGAGATGCTATAAAACTGTAACTGTAATTGTGAGTCAAAGAAAATTTCATCTTCATTGTGTATTACCATGTTCTGTCAGACAACTTTATCTGCCCTTACTTATTATGTACTAGTCCAAAGCACGCTCAGTTTGAGATGTAGCGCAGCATTGACAAACCAGGTGTAACCTAATTTATTCAAACATGTTTGCAGGTTCAGCCACAGAACTAAGAGCACACCAGAAGTCCAAAATCTTTCTCTTCTACTCCAAAAGTCTTGCAGG
Source organism: Dryoscopus gambensis (assembly GCA_013389985.1). Taxonomy (NCBI): domain Eukaryota; kingdom Metazoa; phylum Chordata; class Aves; order Passeriformes; family Malaconotidae; genus Dryoscopus; species Dryoscopus gambensis. Next base: position 5,919 of record WEIT01003754.1, read on the forward strand.
CAGAGATGATCCAGGTCTTTCAGCTGTGCCCAAGCCAGTACCCAAGCCAGCTAGATTAAAAATAGAAAAGCTCCAGTATTGTGCTAAGTCCTGCATGTGTATATATACATATGTATGCACACATACAATCCAGAAACATGGCTTTGGGGTTTTTTTCTTGAATTACCAACTCATGCAGGAAGCTAAAATTTAGTACAATTGGAATTTTTCTGTACATATGTTCATCTTTTAATATTTTCTGTGGTTTAACTCATCAAAGTTAAAAGGTCTCTTTGCAACCAGATTAAAACAAGCCCTTCTATAAATACATATTCTTTGCGGAAAAATAAAAATAAAGGATCACCCTGCTGCTCCTTTTAGGACCCAGTTCACAGTTCAGGGTTATGTTAGAGATGTGTGAATGGCTTCTGAAGCAAAGTACATTTCTATAGGCCTGGCACACAGTGATAAACTGAGTCCTATTCAAGAAGAAACACAACTTCATCAGCAAGGACTTGGATCAATGCTAGTATAATCAATCCCCTGCCAGTAGAAGCAGGGGGTTGCTATGACCATCACATACATATACTTCATACAGATGAGGTTTCCTATTGATAACTGTTGTAAGGGAAAAGGATTGGTCTAATTAAAGCTGAGGACCTGGGAGAGATAGATTCAGGTCTCCTCATATGGGAGAGATTTGCTGTGAGACCTGGCCTATGGCAAAGTCTGCCTGTGCTTAAGATTCCCATTTATAGAAAGTGGAAAAGTAGCTTTTTCATTTCTTTCAGGGATTTTGTGCAGATAAATTGTGGTACTTACATGCACCATGCAAGAATGTAAAACAGAATCTGAACAACAGCCTTAAGATGAGCATGATACTTATTCTTTTAAAGCAAGGATATTAAACCAGTCAAGCAGAAGTATATCATTAAACTATTCTTCTTTCTAACGTTGTAAGGAAGCTCATTTCCCTGAAGGTGACTTGTCAGGAACATACACATTTTCTGTAAGCTACCGATCTCTATTTGCAGTTTGTTAAATATTGCTGGGAAGAGAATTAAGGCATTTATGCCTGCAAATGTGGTATTCTCAATGGCTACACACAGAATCAACTACCTGTCAAATTTCCCCATCTTGCACCAAGAAGAAACAAGCTAAGAGGAATGGGATTTCTCTTCCCTAATCTAATAGCACAGACATCTAAATCCAAGCTAGTCACCTCAGGCTCCCTCTCAAGTTCATGTCATGAATACATTCCTTCTAGCTGGCGATTCATCTTATCCTAAAGCAGACAACTAAAAATAGTTCAGAGCTGCAGACCAGGAGGGCTTTTGCTTCTGTCAACTGCAGCAGCAGGTTAACATGAGAAGCTTACCTAAAAAGGTCTGTCCAGGGTCCCACCATGTATCAATTTTGTGCCAGTGTTTTGTGTAGGCTTTTTCTCATTTCTTTTGTGTTTAGAAAGTCTTTTAGCACAGCCTAATGTAATAGTTTCCCAGAACATAACATGTTTAGAAAGAATGTTAAATGCAAATTATACCTCTTACATCCTACGAGATGAACACTTGTCCTGCATATTAATTGCACTAAAATTTTCTGGAGCTTGAGTTTGTCATCTACAGCTACTAGATAAAGAACAGAGGCAGACCCTCACTGGTCTTTTTCTTCCTCCTAAGATAGTAGATGTTCCTGTTTCCACAAAAATGTGGAGGTTCCTAAAGCCAGGCTTTACAAATTATGGGAGAAGAGAAGAGTATCTGTCAACTCAATATGATTTTTTTGATAAACATATCTTTTTCCAAGTTCCTTGAAAAAATGTCTATGATTTCTCTTCACAGGGCTTATAGCTGTATATCTTGTATCTTATGTGCAATAAGAAGTCTCCTTCACTCCTCTGCAAGGAAAAGCACAGCTTGCCCACAGGATCAATCCCATACACGATTCAAAGTCTTGCCCAAAAATTTCAGAAGCAAGAAGAAGATATCTATACGAGAATAAAGCTCTGTCGATAGTTAAGAGTAAGGTACATGCTGATAGTTTAAAAAAAAAAACCCTACATATATATGTTGCCCATGAACACTGGGATTTAAGACAGCATTTGTGCCTTAATAAAAGAACAGCTTCCAGAAGTCTTGGTAAATTTTCCTAATGTGACTTCAGTGATCAATAACATGTTCAGTAGAGGCATCTTGGGAAGACCTACTAAATGAGCAGTCACATTCACCAGATATACTCTCTTATTAGTGGTTACTTTAGAAACAATTGCTTCTGAAATGAAAGATGAGTAAAATTACATTTAAACTATTGCCTTTAATACACCAAAGAGGAGCTTAAAATGAACTGAAGAGGAAAGGTATCATGATTTTTTGGCTTTTTCACACAGCACTAATAGTAGAAAGAAAATAGAATTGTACTTACAGAGCAGTAGTACAGATCTTCTTGTTTTTACAGTATTAAAAGGATGAAAAAAAAATTGTTGTTTTTAAACTATTTCAGAATAGAAGAGAGAAAGGGAATGGATCTGATTTTTATAATCCTTGTTAAATGTCCAATTTATCCTTTTACTGACAAACCTCTTTACATGTTCGAGAGATCTTAGGGACCTGTGAGGTTCCAAGAAAAAGCAGTGCCACATCCTGATCTTATAAGCTGCATTAAAAAGACCATTATTACTTTTTTTAATAGCCAGATGAAAACAGCTAAATTTTGTCTCTAGAACTCAGGCTACATCAGTAGGTGAGGGCCTGACATATTCCTAACACCCTGGGCAGAGAAGGCACCAGGCATCTGGAGATCATTCCCCGTGCATCCCAGGTGTGCTCTGTGCTGCTTCCTGTACTGACTGCAGGTGCCCAGGTGCTGGCACTGGGGAGCAACAGAGGTGGCCTCTGTGAGGAGAGGCCAAGGCTGTGCCATGCCAGGCACAGCCATCTCCAGGAGACTTACAGCAGGGCACAGCTGAGCCCATCAACAACACTGCTGGCTGCTCTGTGGTAAGATATTTCAGAGGGGAAAAAATGCTGCACAGCATCTGTGAGAGAGGAGTGAGAAAAAAGTGAGAAGACACCAAGGCCAGAGAAGAAGGGAAGGGGTGCTCCCGATTCTACTGCAGCCCCTGGAGGACCCACACGGGAGTCAACGGAGATTCCTGAATGACTGCAGCTGATGGAGCAGGGGAAAACTGTGGAGGGTAAAGAGCAGCAGAAGGGAGCTGTTATGAATTGAGCCCAAACGTGCTACATTTCTGTATTGCTAGCTCAGAGCTGGTCCCACATGGAAATTTCAGTTCATTCATCGAACTTTGACCACCACCATCCACTATTTTAGGATTTGGTCCTTTCAGTCTTGAGTAATAGGGATAGTACTCGTCGAAGTCCACATCCACAGGCTGTGGTAAAATAATAGATACTGTCGCGGCCACTCGCAAATCCTGGCTCATCCCCGGCTAGCTCCGCGAGCGGAACGCGGCAAGATATGTGCTGTGTGTGACGTGTTCCGGAGTAAAGGGGTGAAGGAGGGGCCAGCCACACCGATAAGTCCAGAGAGTCCTTTATTGCCCTGAACAAGGTCTGGTGCGACTGAGCCACAAATCATAACTTACAGCAACTTATAAAGGGGGGTGGATACATAAGGCGGGAAAAGGGTACAACCAATGAGGAGTAACATAAGGCGGAGTCTAGGGAGGGAACATACATACATGTAACCAATGAGAGTAACTGACAATAACTGACACTAGGGAAAACTAATGGGGTATGGGGAAATACAGAATTCTCTGGAAATAGGGGAAGGGTTCTGGGGAGACAGACATGGGCTGCAGGAGGGGTTTGGGTGATGGATGGGGAAGGTGCTGGAACAAAGGGAGGGGCCCCGGGTGATGGATAGGGAGGCAAGGGAGGGGAATAGCCTTGAAAGGGAATCAGGGGAAGGATTAGGGACTGGGGACTCACCACCCAAGGGGGAGAGAGGGAGGGGGTTAAACCATCTTTATAACAACCATAAAACCAAGGGAAAAATAACATAATGCACCACAACAAGATACAGTACTTTTAACAAACCCTGTACAACTGGCACAGAGCAAGAGACGTAAAATAGTGGCTCTACTCTAAACTGCATCCAGGCCTTTGTTTAAGTCAAAAGAAATCTCAAAGATCATTTTTATCAAGGAACATTTACCAGAGCTTAGGAACACACTGCTCACATATAATTTTTCTACAGTGATATAGAAGAGGCAATAGAGATATCAACTTGGGAGCCTTCTACCTTTTGTCCTTCACCAAAAGAGAATCCTGGAGCAAAGACATAATTTTATCTGCAGTAAAACAAAAGCAACAGAAAAACCTTTCTTCTTGAGAAGTCTGGTGTTTTCATGGTGTGAAGCCACATGAGGATGCAGCAAAGGATTTAGACATAGATATCTTTTTAAGAGCCCAGGGCTCTGGTCCAGTATTTCACGAAAATCTAGTCTCGTATGCATGCACACATGCATACACAGGCCTTGTACATTTGTTGGTCTCTAATTTCTTTTTCCTCTTGACAGAGCTTATAATAAATCAGAAAGGGTAACAGGCAGAATTACCACACAAGAGAAATGAATGGAAAAATGGATAATAGTGTTTATGTTCATAATTTACATTCCATTTGCAGCTTCATTCAGAACTGCAGCCCGGTAGCCAGTTGCAGAGAGTATTCAAGTGAGTCAAATAAAAGACTTTTACTATTTTTGTTGAACAATATCTCAGTTTTTCTGTAAATAAAATTATTTTTGTTAAAAACTATTGAATTTGCTCTAGGTAATGAATCATTTGTGGCACACTCTGAGCACACTAATACAGAGAGATGCCTGGACAGAAAACCTTTATCTGAATTGGTAGAACAGCAGGATCAGTTCTGGCACTTCTTAAGTTTGCAGTTATGGAAAAGACTGTCCAGAAAAAAACCTTTCAAACTTAAATTTAATAAAACTGATGAGGGAAAGAAAACAAAACTCAACACACACCTCCACTCACAGAGAAAAAAAAAAGAATTTCCGGATGATTTCAGCTAGCTTTCAAAATGCACTTCTGTAATTTGTTACCAAGAAATGTGAAATACTCCTAAGTGTATACAGCACATTACCAAATAAATCGGTTTTCTGACAGCTTTTTCAGGCAAACAGATGAATTGACCTATGAAAAAACATAATAAGTTATGTCAGATATTCAAACATGGACAAAATACAATTTGTCATGGAACTACGTGGCAAGTTTTGATCTCAGCTGGTTCTAAAGTGAAACAGTGTTTTTTCAAAAAGAGTCATGAGCAGCAAAAAAACCCCAAACAACTGTAAACCATACTGCAGACAGGGTTAGTCATAAATACCCGTATTGCAGAAGCAACACACAACTCAAAGCTCACTAGCTGACCAACCTTGAGAACCCTTTGTAATTCCCATTGTATTTTCTTGAGAAGCAAGACTGAAAACTCTTTTGTCTCACACATTTCCTGATGATTTCCCCAGCCAAGCCACAGAATAGACAGAGTCAGGTGTCCTGCTCCCTCTGCAGTTCAGCTACAGTACAATTCTGGAAAATCTAATTTTCAGTTCTCTTAGGGGAGAAAAGCCAATATTTTCAATCAAAATTTCAGTTTGATAAAATATGCATTAATGCATAGCATTCCAATAGAAAATTTTTAATCAGTTTCACTTTTCATCTGAAAGCATCTGTGGGAAAATCCTCCTCCCCTAATTGCCACAGAGGTTCGCAGGGCCCTTCAACCCACTGTCATCTTTCCACCCCACACACAAGGAACAGGCATGCGGACTGTAACTCTCATCTTTGCAAAATATTCCTGGTTTCTCAGGAATTCCTTGGACTTAGAAACTGCTCCTTTAACTTTCACTCCAGACCCGTAATCTGTAGCAATGGAAATACAGGAGGCTCTTGCTAAAAACAAGCCATACATTTCATTTCACATCTTCTGCCTGCAGATCTCCTGTCCCTCTCTTGCTCCTTAACTCCTTGCCCACATTTTTGTTCTTCTTCAACAACAGTCCAAGTGGTAAATGACAGATTTTATCAACTGAGAAGCCATTTTCTAGTGAAATTTTACAGCTTAGAAAACCTTACTATTCAGCCACCTAGAGCAGTGATGGGACCTAAACAGGTGTTTGCTACTCATACACTCTACACTTTCTGTTATATGTTAACGTTTTACCACAAAGGAGAGCAGTTTGCTACAGCTGTAGCGATGAATCTGTAATAAAGGACTCAGTCAAGCTGTGAATATGCTACATTAGCTACAAATTATTCCTGATCTACATACATTCCCAGCTCTGGCATTCAATAGATAGGGAATTTGTCATATCTCCCATATAACTGTGCAGCTACTGTATTAAGTAATGTTGCCCTTCTCCTCCAGAGACAGCCCAGCCTGAAGGGTGTTCAAAACTGCGTGAACTGAAAATATCCAAAACTTGGGCAAGAGCTATAAACACAAATGGAGAAGTGGTTGGTTGGAGCATGGTGCTAAAAATGACAAGGTCGAGGGTTCAATCCCTGTATGGGCCACTCACTTAAGAACTGGACTCCATGATCCTTGTGGGTCCCATCCAACTCAGACCATTCTGTGATTCTCAAGTGAGCTTGCTAAAAATAAGAGTTAGGTGAACAGAACTTCTTCATTTCCTGAGAATTCATTCTGACAAAACATTTTCTTGCAAGCCTGAATAGCAGGCATAAAGCTAACTCTCAGATCTCTTCTTATTGCTCTTGAGACACACGAGGATAAACTCAGATATTCTTCATAAAAGCCAGATACATTTTCCTTCCCTTACACAGCAAAACAAAGCTACCCATACCCCAAAAGCTGCAGCTTTGAATGATCAAATGCAGCAAAATTGTCAGTGGTCCTAAAGCAGCTTCACTAAATCCACTCTTCAGTAACAAAAAACTTGCCCTGAAGTTCAGCTCCCAGCAACAGCTACGCAGCAGAGCCCTGTATATACTTATCTAGGGAAAACATATTGCATACAGCACATTCCCATCTCATGCTCTAATTAGAGGAATGCAAATATACCTGCAATCTTGCCCTAGAGACCCACTAATTTGCATTTTTTCCTCATATAATCATTTTGACTTATCGGCATGACTGTAAGTTATCTGAAACATGAGGTGATATCATGAACTCTTCCTCAAAATTGTTTTCATAAACTGGAAGAACCTTTGATTTGCCCCATTACTAAGTGCCTACTATGCAATCCACAACCATCAATTTAGAGCAAAATTCTGGACCTGAGGTGAAAACTTATTTTTCCTCCATTCGTCAGAGGAATGCACTTCACCATACAATTTTCCTGAGGTCAAAAAGAGCATACTTGTCAAAGCAAAGCATTTAAACATATGTTTTCTATATGTTAGTATGAGTTCAAGGGTTTATTTATAAAATTTTAATGTTCATGTTATACTTTAAGGTCAAATTATTATAATATTTCTGTATAAGAAAGATACATCTTACATCTCTTTCTCTTAATTTGTATTTTTACATACAATTCTTCACAAATTGGCTTCAAAATTTGACTTTAAAAAGAAGAGTTCATACTATAGTGCATTAGCCATTTTTGTGGCTTTTCCAGCCCATGTTTAAAATTTTAACTTTGGTCAAACTTGGAAAACATCTTAGTTTTTCATCATACCAGAACTAAAGTTACTGGATACTGCAGCTCAAATGGAGTGCCCTTCAGACCAAAATTAAAGGACTTCTTTTCTACTTAAGGAGAACATAATTTAAGTGTGAACAGAGTCAAGGGAAAAACATCTCTTCTGTGCTTGTTTCACAGCAAATGAACACTTAGGAGCCTGTTAAAGTAAACAGTGCCTGTAAAAGGAAGTACAGCTTGGTGTTTAAGATAGAGGACCAAATACAAACAGGCAGAGAAAACAGTCTTATCATTTCCCTTCCCCTTTATTCCTACCTGCATGTGGCTGCAGCATTTAACCTGTTCAAGCTCCATTTCTTTAGCTGATGACATTTGGATTGTGCTGGTAATTAGCCTGGGGAGGCAAAGACTAATGACCCCAATTATTGCTGGAGGCACAGCTGGAGAGTCTTAAAAGCTAAAGTTTATCAGAGTGTGTGTGGGGGTGGAGGGTGTTCCAAACAGAACAGCGTTCCGCAAGCTAAGATATCTAAATAGAGTTGCAGTGTTCTTGCTCTGTGTTTTAATTGAACTCCTTCACTGGCAAAAAGTGGGGGTTTTGCTGCAATATTATTATATGACAAGGAGAACTTTTGAGAAGTATGAGCACGCCATTAAAAATGCCCACGCGCATTCAAAAGTGCCATTTATTTCTGTAACTGTGTAGCCCTGATAATAGAGTCTTGCCACTCCTAGTAGCAGATAACATTTTTGTAGTGAGTTTGAAAGGCCTCTGTGGGCAGAAGGAGATGTTTGTGACTCACACACAATGAGGTAGTGCAGAACATGCAGCCTGGGTATGAGAGCAGAGTCCCTGAGAAACGAGGATGCAGCAAGTGGCAAATACTGACATGGTGTGGCAAGAGCTGGGTCCAGTGCTTGGTATGGATGACCCCACAACTGTGCAAAGGTCTCCGTAATTTTCAGTTAAAAAGCCCCAAAACATACAAGAAAAGGAAAAAAAAAAACCACGTGAAGCTGGACAGAATTGGTCTTTGGGGTAACAAACAGAACAAAGGAATAGCATCTAATACATGCAAGGAGTACCTTGTATGTACAGTAAATCCGGATATAACCTGGCACTGAGAAGAAATGAAGAAAAAGAACAATATAGTAAGTGTTAGAAAATACCAAATGGTGGATCCCAAGAAAGTCATGGGAGTAGAAACCATGTAACATGAACATCATATTCTTCCTGGAAAAGGACTCCAGGTACCAGTGATGCCTTCTAACACCCCTCCACACACCAAACCCCAGACTGAAGCCACTGACCTTTGAATCCAGTGGAGTAGGGAAAGGGTGAGCATAACGCCAGGAAAAGGGGTTGAAGCATCTCTTGCAGGTTTAGTAGTATCATTACTACTGTTGAAATTTTTCTGTATCAGTATTCTGGTTACACTATTCTTTGTTTTTCTGTACAATTAGACACAAGCTAATGATGGTGCTTGAATTAAAATCCTAATATTTCTGCCAAATCTACACTAAATTCAGTGCTTTACAGATAAATAAAATTATATGTATGCCATATTTTTTAAATATTTATTTATATAAGGCATGTTTGCATTCCCCATAATCGAGGCTCCAAGCATGACACTATACAGTTTATTAAATAAACACTACGACTGAATTCCTTACTGATAATTGTTTGCTTCACAACACAACCCATGATAGTTCAAATCAGCCAATTCTTAGCAACGTGATGTCTCTATTATGGTTGCCCTGTTGGACATTTTGCCTCTCTGACCATTCAAAATGTATGTCTTGCCCTTATAACCTCTGAAAAGAGATCCAAGGATTCAGAGTGTAAGGGCCATCTAGAAGGAGAGAGTTTGCAGCAGCTACTCAAGACTGGCACTGTCAGTTTCTTGTAACATTATATTTAAAAATACTGGAAGAGTTATAACAAAAGTATCAGCAGAAATCGTTCACAAAACTTTTCTGAAGAGCAAGGATTCCATTTTCTCTGAGAATATGGCTATCATCATAAAGAAAACAAGCAGTTTTCTCATTGTATCATAATGAAAAACTAGGTATAGTTGTGTGAGTTTGTATGGGACTACACTCTAAAATATTTTTACACGACATTATCTGTTAATATTCTTCTAAGAACATCAAAACTTGCCCCTCCAGATTTCAGTCCAGCTGTATGTTTTGACTCTGTTTCTGAAAAACTTTGTAGTTTCCCATGCAGACAAACAGGGGCCAGTCCTGCCTGTTTGGGGAGCTCAGTGAGGATACACTCTCCTCAGGCACATTGCGCACACAAAATTTATGCTCTTCTTTTTGCTCAGAGGAAAGATCACTCCAAGCCTAGGAAAATGGTGAGCTCTGTGTGTCCTAGACCTACCTAAAAGGATCAGGTGGGTACCATGTAACCCCTCATTTTAAACCTCCATTGAGAAAGCTGCTTTTTGGGAGAGGGTCTCTTCCATGGTCCTCAGGCTCCATTAGGGTGCAAATGTAGAAGACTGAATCATCTTCCTAGATACATTTTTTATTTCTCTGTCGGAAGTATAGTATTCCTTTGAAGTACGAAACTATTTCCACTGTCTATAACAAGATTCTTCATGTGTGAGAAGAGTGTATAGGTTGTGCACAAGTATAAGCAACAATGGGGTATTTCAAAGATAAGAGAACTTGAAAATACACCTTAGTGTCATGAGGTGGCATTCCACTTGGTGAAATGATAGCAATCCATTTCAAGACCCAGAAAAAAAATACAAAGAGACAATTACCTTTCTATTTTCCTTTTGGAGACAGAGTTTCTCCAACTATTAATATACTTTTGGCTCACTGAACTTGAAGTATTTTTTAGGACTAAATACACCCCATGTGTGTTTAGTTTTGTAGTTAAATGCATGTTCAGGTTTACAGACCATGACCAAAGATGTCCAAAGCTATCAATGAATTAAAAATACACTATTCAGACAAGTCCTACCTCTGAATTAACATCTCCAGGAATGACGGCATTTCAAATAAACAAAACAGATGGGCTAAATATTGTACACATATTCAACAGACAAAGGGGAAAAAATTCCACACTTCAGGTTTTTTCCTCTACGTTTAATTAGATTGCATTGAATCTACATAACCATGTAAAGAGAGAAAGTTAGTGAAGATTCATTTACGAGCTACACATGCTGAAGTAACAAAATTAGCTAATATGATCCTAGGAGTGCATGTTCTTCCTAATCTCCCCAGCTCCCCCAGTGACGCAGCCCCTCGGCCAGCAGTGTGAGAGCTGTGCTGTCTCCTGCAGCTGAACCGCTCGTTAGTACCGCGGTTGATAGCACTGCGCACGGCAGCGCACACTGTGCTGCCGCCAAAGATAAGAAAGAAAATGAAAGCAGTAATTTTCTTTAGCTCCGGCTTTTTCTCCACTTTGATGTGATTTGTTAGAACGCACTTAGTAATTTGAGAGCGTTCCTTTTTCCCCAGTCAGGTTCCAGCAGTACTTTCACGGTGCCCTGGGGTGCCTGTCACTCCCTGACATCTGTTAGAGTTGAAGGCCATCAGCTGGGTTTGCATGTCGAAAACAAATTCTCAGTGGGGTCCACAATTTCTCTGCACTGTTGCTGTGCAGCAAAGTAGTATTTATTGATCACTGACTGTAACTGTGGTAGGTCAACAATTACTGCTGATGGGAGCTCTCCCGCGCCTCAATGCAGCAGCACGCATTTATGTTGCTCTAAATGAACAGGTGGAGGGGAGGGAACTTGGGTATGTGAGACAAGGAAAGGCTCTGCTCCTGAGCAGCACTTTTATAAACAAAGAAACCTTAAAGCACTTGAATGTATAAAAAGGAAACCACCTTATCTAATATAGAGTATCCATCTGGCACAGGAAAAAAAAAGTCAGGAAAATTGAAGCTTGCACAAGATTATATGTCTACATCAAAAAGTCAGAGATGATAATTAGTTATTCCTAAACACTCTCAATGCTTCATCCTACATTTGATGTTTCTAATACAAACACACACACACACACACAGGGAATTAAAGAAGAACTAATGTATTTGGGAAGTATTAAAATAATTTCTGCTTAGAAACAGAGCTATTTTAGACAGTATTTCTTCCCTTACTTTTTGAAACATTACAAGACTTTGCAACTTCAATCAATTCCATTCCACACTACAGACAAAAATCATTGTGCTAATTGCAGGTAGGAGAATAGCACAGGTGATAGCTCACTTTTAAACAGACCTACACATATTTAGACACTTAAGGGGTTTTTAGGGGAAAAAGTAGACAGCATAGAATTCAAGTCAGAAATTTGGCAATGATGTGGAATAACACATGTTGCTTTGTAACAGAGGTGAAAATACATAAATGTCAAGCTGGTCTCACTGCCCAGAGCCTTTGTATTACAGTGATTACATTTCGAAACCAAGATCTTGTTTTAACCTTGGTTTCTAAGACAGAGTACGATTGGCCACTGGTACATACCTTGAAGGAGTGCTGTTTGTGAAAACTCCCTGTCAAGTCAATCAGACAAATAACAAATCTGATTTCTATCATTCTACCTCTTTCAATCTGGAAACATATAAATGGTGGTTTAAGTATATATTCTACCAACCATGCCAAATGTATTGCTGTCAGAAACAGGTTCTCCAGTTCCCTAGGCCATATCACACACTGTTCTGTGTCTTCTCCCAGTATGACCAAGGTCTTTGTTTCTTCCTCCCAGTATCTCCTGGCTAGGAGACTCTTCTCATGGCAGGCTATGTGACCACCAGTGCCAGGAGGTGCTAACTTCTCTCTGGGAAAGAAGATCTGCAGCTCTGATCTCCCAAATAAACCTGAAGTCATGAAACAATGCAAGTCCCTCCTCTCTTAGCAGAAATTATATTTTGTCTCTGAAATAACCTATAACATACCTTGTATTTGTATGTTTGGTAAAGGGGCTCAAATAACCCTGTCTTAATCTTATAAACCACTCATGAGCAGAGCAGTGCTACTCACTCTAATGCAGTCATGTTTTCATCAACTCTCTTCCCCATCTTGACATGAAAAGGAGACTAAGGAACAAGCACTCAAAGACTGATAGATATTATTCTGCAAACAAAAAAGTCCCTTCATCCAGAGAAAAAGTCTTTGCCACACTTACCATGACACACTGAAACTTAATTTGCTTCATGGCACCTCAAGAGAGACCAGGGATGGGTGGAAACAGGAGTTAGGCACTGGTATTTTTCCATCAACAAGAAAGAAAACAGGAACCAGAAATGCAGGTAAACAGAAACCAAAAATCATTATTTGCTTTAAATCGTAGCAGAGAGTTCTAATGTTAAAGGCTGAACTTGAAATATCAGAAGTGCCCAGAAAATAACAGGACAAAAAACTGATAGAATCAAATCTAAAAGTTAAGAAAGTGCACGTGAGAGATGTTTGAATTACTAACACCAGTAGGATGTAGGCAAAAGGGCTAAAGCATTTCCACTAATTACAATGATACTCCATGGAATTAAACTGTGGCAACAGTCTTGTCACTTACAAACAAAGGACATGATTTGAAACGTGTGACAGGAAAGAAAGTAAGGGATAGAATTACAAATGAAGTGGATTGGAAAGTTTCTGGATTCAGTTTTACCCAAACAAATAGTTGGTGATAACTGTAATATGTAAGATGCTGTCTTTTGGAAAAATAACAACACGGTGCTTCCTCTGGATTGTTTAAAACTTTGAAAGCATAGCAGGGGAATAATTTTTTTTCTCATGTATGTACCTATTTGTTTCATATTCAGCAATTCCAAAGAGTGATTGAATACATGAAAACATCATTTCTGCATCTCTAAAAAAAGTTATTTTCCCTTCCTGTGTTTAAAAGAATACAACAAAGTATAAGTAACTTGGGATACAGATCTAGTGCCAATGCTCCAGTGGCATCAGTCATGCCAAATACAGTTGTATAGTCATAAACCAAGTCAAATGCAGAAAAAACCTATTCAGACTTTATTTTTCTCTTTTGTTCTAATAATTTCTGGAGCTTCTCTCTTACAAGGATAGGCTGAGACAGTTGGACCTGTTCAGCCTCCAGAAAAGACAACTGAGGGGACCTTATCAATGTCTGTAAGTATCTGAAGGGAGGGTGAAAAGAGGATGGAGCCAGGCTCTTCTTGGTGGTGCCAAGCCGTAGGACAGGCAGCAGTGGGCAGAAACCGATGGGCAGAAAGTTCCACCTGAGTATGAGGAAGAACTACTTTATTGTGCAGTAACCAAGCACTGGAACAGATTGCCCAGAGAGGTTGTGAAGTCTCCCTCACCGGAGATATTCTAGAAGCATCTGCACATAATCCTGTGCCATGTGCTCAAGGATGACCCTGCTTGAGCAAAGAGGTTGGACCACATGAACCACTGTGGTCCTTTCCAACCTGACCCATTCTGTGATTTCTGAAGTAAGTTTGCCATGTGCAACCACAAACACTACTTTTGTGGCCTCTGATTGTAATCACCTCATGTCCTTCTGCTTCCAGACCACAGTACTTCCAATTCACTACTATGTCTGCGGTATAAAAATGCTTCAGTTTAGCCTAACTTGTTTTTTTTTTTTTTTTTTACAAAAATTTAACCTTCTTTGTCAAACCTTATCTCTGGATGTCACAGGAATCTACCATGGCAGATTTGCTGCACTTCTATGTACATTTTCTTCCAGTACCATAAAATTATCTCTCAACAACTCCAGCTCAGTTTCAAAATATTCTGCTTTCTACCTCCTTCTGAAATTCTTTATAAATCTTCTCTTTTTTTGTATGTTGGGGCTTGGGGTGTGTGGTAAGGGGAATATCATTGACAGAGGTATTTTTGTTGTTGTTGTTTTTAATTCTTATTCAGTTTACTAAAGTCTCTCTTGCCCAGTTAAATAAAAAGAAAATAATCGAATAACCCTGGAAACATTTTTACTGTTATTGAACACCTTCTTCTTTCATTCAGGTTGTTTCTTCCTTTTGTTTCTTCCTGGTACCCGCTGGTTCACCCACCACTTTAAATACATCCAGGGAGAATCTGCAACAATGAAGGAAAAGCTCCAGATTTGTGTGATTTGTGTGATCAGCAACACAGAATTTTAAAATGTAATAAATTCCCTTTTTAGCCTTTGGAAGCTTCTCTTAAAAGTATAAACCAATCTAGTCGCTTCATTAAGACCTTTAAAATATATGAATAAAGCTAGGGTGTAATATTCTCATATAGTAATACTCTGACAGAAGATTTATTTATTGTATCTAGGTATTGTTTCTAGACTATTATTTCTATTTTCTTTGTCTAACATTTGATTGATTAAGAGAACTGGCAGGTTATATAAGTTTAAGCCTTTTGAGTGGTGTAAAAAATGACTGGATTTCTCACACTGACAGTAACAGCAGAGATATAAAAATAATAAGATTAACAACTGTTTAATTGCTGTGTGGAAATGAGTTCTCTATGGATACTCATCTAAATTTCCCATTTAGCATCCTAATAAACAAAAAGAAAAAGAATTAGAAAAACTGAATTCTTATCAGTCAGGCAATCTGCATAAAATGCGTTTTTAGCTCTCTGCAACATTGCAAAGAACTAGCATATGGACTTACACTGCTAATCCTACTTGAGACCACAAACTTAATGAGACAATTTAAGTAAGTCAGGAGATAAGCTGTGCTTTTCTGTTTGGTGTTGAATTTCATGAATAACAAGGAAGATTTATCGTTAACAGCCCTTGTAAAAGTAGCAGAAATACTCCTAAGAAAGCAGAAGCAATTGAAATTGCACAAAGTGCATGTCATGCGGTAGATTAAAGTATGTCTGCAAAGAACCAAAAATTGTATTTAAATTGGATAAATGCAGCATACCTTGCTCTTTTGCAGTTTAAATTGCAATTCAGTTCCTAATAAGTCAGATAATTTCAAATAGGAAATAATAACGGAGTCTGTTTCCATATCAGTGACTACATGCAGAGCAAATTTTGCTGAAATAATCCAATTATTCTTTCTATTTACTTTGATATCATGCTGCCTCCAAGTAATTACCAGAAAAGTTGGACAGATGTAGTTCCACAGGAATTATGCTGGTACCAGCAGCTAGCATTCAAATACCATGTAGGAACCAGCAAGTGATACAACTTCTGAATTGTGCTCCTTGTCGACATAAAGCTTTTTGCTGAGAGTAACTCAGGCTCTGGCAGTTCCTCTGATAACTCTTACTCTGGTGAGCTGAGATTTTATATTCGCCAAATACTTGGCAGATGTGGTTTGTGTCAGAGGTGACCAGCGACACCTCAGCCACTCCAATTCCTCGACTGGCATTTAGGGCAAACAGTTAAAAAGGGGCTTTGCTGGTCTATCAGCAGGTGAGGTGCAGAGATGTCCACTTTGTTCTGTTTGAGATGCCACAGTGCAATCAATCAGGTGTTGTCCGTGAGGGACCTGGTCCTTTGCTGGGAGGACACTGGAGGCAGTGTTTGCTGCGGTGGCACACAGGCACTCCCCTCCTCTGGACCTGACATTTCAGTAGTACTTGACATAATAATCATAGCTGCTCTCTACAGAGGAAATGAAAAAAGATGTAAGAGCTCCTCAGGGATTGTGAATATTTTATTTTCAACATAATGTTTACTAATGGGACTATGCTTATTTAGAAGAAGTGAAAGCTATCACATATATTTCTATTTGGGATCCAGCATGACTTTCACTAGCCTCTGACAGTTTCCATTTAACAAAACAAAAGCAACCTGTGTCTTATTAGTGGCGTTTTTTCTTTACTTTTTTTTTTTCTTTTGGGATAACAGTAAGAGGCAATAATTTTAAACACCTTTGGAGACTGTATCTCTTTCATAGGCTTATGAAAGAAAACTGATTTATGAAGCTAGCTAATAAGTCAGAGTTCTTTGACTTTTCAAGAGAAAAAAATCGAGTTGAAAGGAAAAGCAATTCTTCACCTACACTAAATTAGATTTTTTTATTAAGAAAATGGAAGTGAAATGGAACAATTTCTTGTGTCACAGGAGCCAAATTTTCTGTCATAGCTCTGAAATATCTCTCTTATCAAATGTATAGGGGAGATATTTGTTGCTAGGGTTGTGCTATGTACAAAGTGTTCCTAAACAATTCAAGAAAAGAGTTCTTGCTGAAACCTTACAAATCTGCTTTTTAATTCCCTGTCTGTATTTGTCCATTCAGTCCAGTAATTCACCTTCTCTCTACTGGACTGCTGTTAACAATGAAGGCAAATATTGTGGCAGTGCTACTTTCATGCAGCCTTTGACCTTTTAAATTTTCAAATCCAGATGACTGATAAATTTTCTTCTCCTTTACTTTTTTATATACCCAAATGTCGAGTAGGTGATGGGGATTCCTCAGAAAGAAAGAGAAAGAGAAGAGGCTGCTTTGATCTTTAAGTTGTTTATTTCATCTGAAGGCAAAGTCTGAGGGCAAATAGTCCGAGCAGAAGCAGCAAAGCAGCCTTAGCAGCGAAGTTCCACAGCAACAGCATTCCTATTCTATACTATTCCTATTCTATTCTACATTCTAACACACCAGGATATACATTATATTCATTAATTAACCAATCAGTATAGAATACGATTCTAGTTCTACTTCTTCTAACCTTTCAAAACTTAATTCTATTTTACGAAAATAGTCACAACTCTTACACAAATCCTACATAGATTTTACACATATGATCTCTATCTGTTCTTTTTGTCTAGGTACACAACTTATCTAAAAAATACCAGTAATGTAACAGTGTTCATATTTTGTCTGAGATAGTACTCTGTGAAAGGTAGCACTGCTGTACTAAAGAACTAGGTTTAAGGTCTTTTTAACTTGACTAACACTTTTTTTCTCAGTGTTTAAGGCATTTAAAATATATTTCTACTGAAAACTAAAGTTTATACTTCTATTTTATATTTGTGTGACTCAGCTTCTAATGTGATTTTAATTCAAACCCCATGTTCCGATTTGTTTCTGGGCCTGCAGAACGGAGACACAGAGGGGCTCGCATTCCAACATCCAAGTATTTATTTCTGAAACTTAGTGAAACAACTTCTTTTAGTATTGCTTAAGACATGATTTTCCTATGAAAGAACATTCAAGAAACTTGAACTTCCTCTTTTTATATACAGCTACAATTAGGTATTTCCCACTGTTAGTCTAAACACACAAATTGCAGTCTGTACTCATGACTACTGAAAATACAGGCTTCATTCCAAGAGATCTTCAAGTAAAATTCTCCACAGCAAACTTCAGTGTCTACCTTATTCTCCTTCCACATTCCTTTCCTACAAAACTGATAGTTTTTTTCCTACAAAACTGGAGTTTTTTTTCAGAAGGTGAACCTGCGAAGCCTGATAAGGTAACTTCAGTTGCAGAAGAAGAGATGTTGCCCTCTGTGTTGTGTGCTTATGCAAAGCAGTCATTTGCTCTTTGCTATGTAGATTTTAGGAGTCTGACATCATATTTACTATCCCAAAATCTGAACTGGACTCTAAAAGGCCATTAAAAACATCATCAAGAGTAAATTAAGAGGAAGAACAACAAAGGTATGATGCACTCAGCCTTGCTGAAAACCAATGCGGGCACAGTCAGCAAAAAAAGATTCCTCACTTTTAATGAAATAAGGCCATGTATTAAAAAAAAACCAAAAGCCTGTGAAATACACGGCCACTTGCACAGACCAGCACTAATATGGTAGGCTTTGGGACTTCACCCTTTTCAGAAATCAAAGGAAACAGAATCAGCAGTGTCCTCTGCATTTCTCTCTTTGCTTTTTTCTCTACATTCCACTTTTCACCGTATGAAATTCATTCAGAACCGAGAATTTCCTTCCAGACTGACTTATCTGTATGGGTTAAGTAAGTCTGGACAAACACAGAAATTTGTAAATATAAACAAATATAAAACAGTAAGCATGACAGTCATGAAAAATTCCAGCCTATCAGGAGAAACTGCCTTAAAAATAGTCCCATTTTCAAAAAAAAAAAAAATAATTAATTTGGAGGCAAATGGCACAAACCCTACCCAAACCTTCCTGCAATCTCTGAGTATGCTAGTTTTCACCTCAGGCTGTAAGCTGCACTGTTACTCAAAGCTAGAATGAATTATCAGGCACTGACACCATTACAGCAGCATACATTTATGAGATCTGTACTTACACTAAATCTGTTTTGATCATCTCCCATTAAGTGAAAGATGAGCACCTAGGAAAATTTCTACATGATTTTTTTTTCATTATTATTCAATAAAAGAAAAAATGCTGGAAATATTTTACAAGCTAGTGAACTAGTTAGAAATTTGAAAGCACACTTTTCTCGTAGTTTTACAGTCCTTTATTTTTATTTTTTCCTAAATGACAGTGAACTGATTAACACTATTCCTTGCAACTGTTAAAAACCTCTACCGATCCTTGTTGCACATGTTCAGAAATCTTGCCTTTATATGCAAAAAAACCGAAAAACTTGCATTATATTAGAAAACCTTCAAGAATAACATCCTTCTCAACTACTATCCAACTCCACCCCTTTGTGGTGGGACAATTCTGAAACTAACTTATTTAGTCTTCTGTTGAGCCTCAGAGGAAGACACGGCCCATGAAGGTGCTGGCAATCCCACGGTGGATGTTCCCCTCAGAACCTATGCCTTCAACCACCCCAGAGCCCATCTGCAGCACCATCAGCCCCAGCTCCCCAGCACGTCTGTAGCCACCAAGACAGCACCAGAACCCTCTACTGTGCCTCCCATTCAGTGAATTTCTGTAAAAACTTCAAACTCAACCAGTTTATCTTAGTTTTGCAGACGAAGAGGTTTGGACATAGTCGTTCACTGTCAGCTGTATTGGATGATGATTACCCAGTCATCAGCCAAGGCTTGCAGGTGGCTTAGAAACATGAAATGGGAAGACATGTAGGATCAGACTGACCCAGCAATCAGTAAAGGATTTACCTACAACTGGGCCAGTATTAAAAATAAAGAAAAAAAAAAATCTAAGAAAAGACCAGTATAATAACTCATCTGTCAATTTTTAGAAACTGGATAACAACCTGACGTAAAGTTTTTTCACTCTTCTTATACCAAAGAGCAGCCAACCCAAAATCATTCCAAGAACCTGTATTTCATTTATATATTCCATGAACCCATTTCACTGCTACCCAGTAACAAACTAAGCATAAAGTCAAGTCCTGACAAAGAGGAACTTATTAAGCAGTTAGCTCATAACATTACATCGGTGCCCAGAAACTGAGTTTAAAATTTTATAGATCATTACCAGCTGTCGTTGTAACTGAGAATTTTTGAATGATGCTCTGAAATAACGTTCTTTAAATAATTTCTAGTGAATTGTATAAAAACTAAAATAAACTACACTTCTCCCTATTCTATACAATAAAATCTGTTCTCAGTTTAGTGCACATAAAAGAAACAGAGTGTAAAAATGCAATCTATTTCCCTACAAGCATAGCTAAATTGGAAGGTTTTGCTAAAATATTTTTCTTTTTCCACTGAAAGGATTCTCTTGCAAAGTCCTGAGATTCCTCTGCTATCCATCTCTCCCTGCATATTTACATGAAACTTTTCTGGCTATATATTGCAATAGGAAATGTATCATTAAATGCTTTTCAAAGTGACATTGCTGAGTGTGTTGGAAGTATTTTCTGTGCTCTTCATGAACGACAGGCTGCACATCCCAGGCATCAGCTGCAGTTCATTAGTGCTACAATGGCAGCAAACCAGATGACTGTTCCACAGAGCTCTTCAAAGGCAACGATAAGCAGCCAGCTCTCACTGACAAAGGAAAAGATTATTCCTTCAGCTTTTTTTTAAGGAAAACTAGTTGTCAGCCCAGGAAAAGTAAAGTGAAAAATAGGTTTCTAAGAGACATGGAAGCACTTACAAGAAACTTCTCCAGAGTGGAGAGTGGGGAATTGTTTGCTGAAAACTGTTCTGGAAAAAAAATCTGTATTTTTTCATGATGCTTTGATTTATAATTGGTGGGGGTTTTTAGGGAAATCTAACAGAGACTCAGGAGCACACAATACCTGGAAAGGGTGTGCAGAGACTCTTCACTTGCAGGAAGTATACTTAGAGTTTCCTCACAGGTATTCATATTATGCACTTTAAATTTGACTGGTATGAGTGGGTTCATTATTACTAGTAGCTCAATTTCCTCTAATGGTTTCCTGCATGACTAGATTTTCATGAACAGAAATTGAAACAGTAGATTAAAGTCTTGCATGCACCACAGTATTTTTCAGGTATGGTTTGGGAAAGATGAGAGCAGGAGCCTCTTAGGTCTTGTTTATTTAGAACCATTCTGAAGATTAGTTGTTCTTACACTAAAGATTAGGATATTCCCTACAAAAAACAAACAAAATCAACAAACAAACTAACAAAAAAACCTCAAAACAAACCCCAAACCAATCAACCAACCAAAAACCCCATAAAAAGACATTTTTAAAAGGTAGAGGGGAAGGTTTAACAAAATGCTCTATTAGTTCTCTAAAAAAATTGCCGAGTTTAAACCCGATGTCACAAATACTTTGAGAAAGCCTTAGAATTGGCATAGGATGTTGGAAGGGAGAGAAAACTGCTCCTCTGACAAATCTCACTGCTAAAGAACTACAGAATGAGATGTGAACAGGTACCTACAGAGGTTTTAAGCATAAACACGACTGGTTTCTGCATGCATTGCCATAGCATCCCGCATCTCCTGAGAGATGTCTGACAAGCTGTCCCACAATCCAGGACAGTGGCAGTACCAAAGCAAATTTGTGCAGCCACACGATAGCATAAAACCAAATAGACATTGAAAGAGTGAGAGCATGCCACTTTTGTTAGCATGCCTCATTGAAAAAACAATTGGAATCCTAACACCACTTGATCTTTCTGATGGACATCAAACCGGAGCATCTGGCACTCCTGCTATAAAATTCTCATGTCTTCTTTGCTTCTTCCTTTCAATTTAGAGAGGGAAGATATCAGGAATGTTCATAACAAACTATAAACTGCAAAGCAAAAACCTTCAGACTGGATAGACACCATCCACATTTCCTTTGTTTCTAGAGTCAGTTCGGATAAGCTTGTGACAAGAGAGTGCTCAGCTGCAGGAAGGTTTGCAATTAGACATAATTAATAGACTAAAAAATGCCCAATACATTCTTGAATAGCTATCAGAGAGTGGCACATTTGACAAGACATCAAGTAAAGAGGAATGGATGAAGAACACAGACTCTATGCAAGAAACCAGGGACCAAATTGGGTCCAAGCCCACAATGTTTCTACAATTAAGTGCTTTCATCTCATACACACAAAAAAATGTTTGTCCACACTGAAAGCGTTTCCAGCTCAAAGAATAACAACACACAATAAAAGAAAGAACCCCACACACACAGATGATCAAAACTTTAGGCATATCACCTGAAACATGAAAAACAAAGTGGTATTTGATGCCCTTTCCTGCTAAGGAAAAATTAACTTCTAGCTGGACTGAAAACTCTCAAGTCTCAAGCAAAGTCCTATTTTGTCCTTGACAAAAAAGACATTATTTCTTCAAGACGGAAAGTATCTTTTTGACCATCCTTACTCTTTTTACACTTTGTATCATTGCTTCACAGGAATAGGTAAACTCTTCATTTCTACGCCAAGCAAAACATGCCAGGAATAATCAAATATGGATTTTCCACAATTTAAGTGAGTGATACAACACATAGGAGAGATCCTACAATATATGAAAGGAATTCTAAAACAGTAAAAAACCCCAACTTTTGAATAGGTATTTAAAATTTATGTCTGACAAAGCACTGCCTACATTCAAATGACAACCACGTATTGCACTTTTTTTTACTTTTTCTTTAGTTGTTGTTTATCTGCTATACAGATTCCCATACAATTCACCAGAGAATTGCACAACATATTGCAACGATGCAGAGCACTCAGCTGAAATACTTGAGACAATAGACTCTCTGGTAGCAAGTGCTATTTTGCATCTAAAACCCCTGTGTTTATTACCAAGATGTTTTAGATCTTCCAGTGTTCTGATCCATTGCAAAAAGCAGAAGATTTAGGCATCTTTTAGTTTATTAGGGTAGTTCATGCTTTTTGAGGGACTATACTGCATACAATGTGTATGTGTAACCAGGTTAATACTGAAGATACAGGATTAAATTTCAAGCAGATGTAGTTTTGCATTTAGTTTTAGTTTATTTGGCTTATGCTTAAACAGCCTTAGTTTCGCACACTCTTACAGAATAAGGTTACAGCTTAAATCAGTAAATAAACAGGGACAATTACACGCATACCAACCCTTACCTAGTGTGCTTGCAGATATATTTTCAGGGCTGGGTGATTTTTTTTTTTTTTAGTTATGGTAAGTAGATCTGTTCCAGAGCAGAGGTTTTATCACTTGTATCTTCTTTTTCTCAGGTCACAGGCCTGAAAAATGGCACACTGTGAGAGTTCAACACATTTCTCTTAATACATTGCAAACTTTTGTTACCATTAAATAATTTAAATATTTTATAATAAATTTCTCTGCTCCCAGAGGTTTCCATTTTCTGTAGGTATTCCACCTTCTATGGGGAACACAGCCTTAATTATCTTTTAAGATCCCACATTAATACTGTGCAAAGCACTGATTAATTGTACAGAACCAATAATAAAGAGAACTGCCACAATAAAACCACATTCCTTCTTGTGGAAGGTATGAAATGATGATTATTATGGTAAGTGGTAGATTCCTCATGTGCAGCAGCCTGGAGGGGGCTGGTGCCCTTCCAAATGACAACTCTTGACCAAAAAAGCGCTCGTAGGCATCCACTGAGAAAACAACATTTCAGTGATTTTCTCAACAGACTTTTCCCACATTCTCTTCCATACTACATCATATGTAGTGTCTTCCCAGTGCTTTCCACTCCCTATTCTACACATTTCCACATTTCTTTCAGCTGTGGACAACACCTCACCAAGTCCCTGGCTCTGACAGGGCAAATGGCGCTGCTCAGGACACAGGAACAATTTCCATAGGAAATTTCCATAGAAGGGGCTCCCTCATGCAGAAGCGATGGGCAGGGTCTGACTTTCAGCTCTCAGCTGCTGCATGGACTGTGCAGTGAACTTGACATGTGGGCCCTTCATGAATGATCAGTGACTCGAACAGTACCCACAGTAGCAATGTTTTTGATAGTCATATTGCAATTCATCACTTAATGCCAATATAATCCACAGATGACTTAACTTCTTCACTAAGGCCTCCAACACCCAGCTGTAGGTAGGTGCTGTGACTGTAATTCACTCTTTTCTTTTTCAGAAAAAGTAAGTGAGTGTGAGAGGATGAAATTTTCATTGATCTGAGCTTCAGGAAAGAGAATTTGAAGGAACTTCACACAGTGTTGTGGTTATAAAACTTACTGCTTAGCAGCTTCAGGTAATATACTGTATTTGGGAAGATTAATTCAATTGTGATCAAATCCAACCCAAAGCTCTTTCATTCCCCTATCATTTCCTGCCCTCCATTTTTCACCCTTCTAATAAACTACTGCTTGCTTCCTAGGCTCCAAAAAAGCATCAGACAGATCCCTATCAAGGCTATAAAGACAAGAAAAATGGTTGCAAAGTTCTCCAAGATGCTGTAACTCTTTCCTGAACACAAACACCTGACTCTGATGATTCCATCCACACACACAGAATTGGTCAGGAAAATTAGGCATATTTGACCACAGTAGTTTTAATCAGTTACAATCAAATGAATTTTGATTTTAAACAGTTCACAAGGAGGTGGCAGGCTCAAAAGTCTAATTAATTACAAACACACAGTGTAAAATAATAGTAATTTGATAATCCTATGCTGCTGTAATCACTATCCAGTGTTCCTTGTTCATATTACACTCCCACAAAACAAGCATTTCCAAGTATCCCCTTCTAATGTACAAACATAAGGAGAGCAAAAATTACATGTGGGAACCTTAACTAAATGACAGTAGAAGTAATCAAGCTGAAAACCATCTGCCATTACTGGCTGTGCAGTCAAGTTTGCTCTGAAAACTACAGTGTGGGAGGCTTATCTTGTGAGCACAGAAAAAAGGTACCCTGGCAAGGAAAGCCGGCAAATCCCAAACCTTCAAACGCACATAAGCCTCCTCCACCAGCAACTGCAGTGTGTGGCCTAAAGCCTGCCTGTTGCGGTGCGATATCTGTGCTTACTGTTTAGTTATTTTCTGTTCCTTGGACATGAGGACATGATCTCACACATTACCTACTATTTATATTAGCACAGTATCCAGCAGCCTTTTTATTCAGCCAGGGCACCTGATGCAGCCATGTGGTGCAGGAAACAATCACTTCTCCGTTAAGCAGACAATTTTTTGTCCTCTTGCTTTTTATTCTGCTCAGAAGTCCTGACAGCACTAGGATCTTTGGAGCTGCTGCACTTTCACCTCTGATATTTCCAGAAGTTCAAGTGTTTCAACATTCTGCTGTGACTTTTTAAAGGGGATGAGAAAGCAGAAGAAGAGCTTCTCATCCCCTGGAAAGTAATGAAAGCCAGGCTGGACAACTCAGCTGTGCACATGCCTACAGGAAAAGGGGGAAAATATTACTGATGCCAAACTGTCTTGTAAGAGGAAATCTGCCAAACTCTGCTTCCAAAATTCCTCAGAGATAGTATCAGTATCAGGCTGTGATAAGCAAGAAGCTATCTAGATTCAGAGCCTAAAAGCTACATCACATCCTCTGTAGAAAGGGCAGGTTACCCCCTTCTTTTTTCTCTTGCTCTTTCTTCTTTCACTGCTACCTTTAACTGTTCCTTCCTAATAAGAAACCAGGAGGAAAGCAGATCACTGACTTGGTTTGTCCTGCACCAGGATCTAGGGCCAGCTGGGTAACATCTTATTTAAACAACAAAATGCTTCTTATAGAGAAGAAGTTCTCCTTGTTAAAAGCATTTGCCAAAGGGTTAAGTGACACAATGCATGTTTTCCCAATGGGTAAACTGAGGCATGGGCTAATGACATGTATGGTAATGTGTAGACCAGGGAAGGAATCTTCAATTACCCTCAGATTTCTTGCATCCCTCTTACTAAGATAGGCTGTTTCCTCAGATATGCTGGCAGAATTTGAATTTTGTGGTAAGATCCACTAAACAACTTAGATCTCACAGTTTTAGCATAAGCATTGCATAGTACTCCCTAACTTTTGGACATCTTGCCTACAAAAGATAAATCCTCCTATTGCTAGGCAGCATTTGAAAGCTTGAAGAAAATTTTGGAGATGAGCTCTTTGTTTTCAGCTTTGCATTTTCATGGAAATAGACTGGAATCTTCAGAGGAAATTAATATTGTTCCCTTGGATCACAGCATAGAGCATCTATATTTATTCACAGACCGCTGTTGTGCCCCATACCAAAGAGCTATTCCACTGCAATATTTTTGCCACCTCCAGTCTGCTTTTTTAACAGCAGATTTTAGGGTATGAATGGCATATGCATTAAGCAGGCAACCTCCCTCTGTGAGGCCCCTAAATTGAGGCTGGGGCCAAGGGACAGGGGAACTGCAAAGGCTAGGGACAGTATTCAGCTAAAAGGAAATGCTGAAGAAAAGGTGGGACTGGAAGGCGAATCTGTAATATTACAGTTCTAGGAACAGGGTATTTCATTGCGTCTGACCATTTATCTTCATTGAGACTGAAAGGGCTGAGCATTCACCTGATAGAGGCTTGTACTGCTCCCTTCTCATGAAAAAAGCGTAAATGTCAGCACTTTCTTTCCTCGGTAGTTGAATTACTACAGGAACAACTTTCTAATATTTTCTCTGCTCCCCTGAGGGAAATACGCTGTTCTGGTGTGAGATGGTGTGGTCACTGTGAGCCCTGGCGGGGGAAGGGCTGGCCAGACCCCATAAAAAGCAGGAACTGGTGGCCAAATCAGCACTTAGTGACTGTGAGTTCATTCCAATCCCTTTTTGGGCACATCCACAGCCCTTACTTCCCCCTGTCTCTGCATATCTGCTACCTTTTACCTGTTTGTAGTCAAGAGGCAACAGCAGAGTCCTTACTGACTTGAATGGAATCAGGATTTCATCTTTTTCAGGTACTCCTAAGTAGACTGCTACTTTTTGTGCTAGCATCATTGATGTTATAGGTAAAATCTGAGTCAGAAATCTCTGTTCTGTCTGTTCTACTCTGAGGGAAAGTTTCTAAAATATTTACTTCTTGATGTCAGAGAACAATACAGTGAGAAGCTTACTGTTTAGTTATTTTCATTAAAGGTTTTATCATCTGTTCTTAGCCGTATCCACAAGTTCTAATTAGGAAATTGCTTTGACATAGAGCCTTAAAAATTGAATTGTCAAAGCAGCATAGTTGGTGTTTTGCCATTCTCGTTTGTGACTAAACACTTTCAATAGCTTTTTCAATCTCTTTTTTAACATTGATCCTGAAATCTCCAAACAGCTTGGCAGCAAAGCAAGGCTGCATCATTAAAGGCAATTGACTTACAAACACTATACTCTCTGGAGAGAGAGAGGAATAAAAAGGCAAGATTTGAACCTAACACAGAGCACATGCAAGCAAATGTAAGTTTTGCTCTGTGGCACCAAGACCATAGTGGGATTTCTTTTTCCCCAGAAGGGTTAAATAGATGAACTGAGACCTGGCATCCTGCTACCTGTCCACCACACATATGAGGTAACTTGTGGGGACAGGATGGGATTCACAGCAGTCAGCATGACGGCATCAGAAGTAATAAAACCAGCCCCACATACTGAAGCCTAAGAGAGCAAAAGATGGTTGTCATTCACTTCCACAAATTCTCCTAACATGGAATTTAGATTTCTTACCTGTCACAAGGGAACTTTCATTGAATACCTTTGTCGTCCTGGTTTTGTGAGAGCACTTGAACCAGTATCTTGTGTTGTTTGCAATAGCTTCATTCACCTTCTCCAAGGCCTAATCCAGCAGGAGTGTTTTGAGCTTTCAGGACAAACCGAACCAGGAAATGGCTGCTCCATGACCCCTTGTTGGGATTTGGGTGACAATTAAGTTACATTAAACCCCAAAGCAAGCAGGTGGGAATTGGATGTAGCACTTAAGAAACTATGGACATACAATATTTTACTTGAGGTACCTCAAAAGGCTGCTAGACACTTGAATA
This sequence comes from Dryoscopus gambensis, assembly GCA_013389985.1. NCBI lineage: Eukaryota > Metazoa > Chordata > Aves > Passeriformes > Malaconotidae > Dryoscopus > Dryoscopus gambensis. Next base: position 33,681 of record WEIT01003754.1, read on the forward strand.
CCATTGTGGACCTTTGCCTAAATGATTTATTTATTTCTAAATCTCAAGTTAGTATCACATCACTGTCACTGCCTTCTCCACAAAAAAATAGGGAAAAAAAATTGAAAATGTGATATCCTTTTGTGCTCAAAGGGAAAATAGTCTGCTTTATTTTTAAACCAAATTTCTTGAAGTGAGACAAGGTCCTGGAGTTCCATGTAACAATTAAAAAGATTTAGTAAGAATTAAACAGAACCTAAAATCTTGGCTCCTCAATGTGGAGAAGTCACTTAGCACAGGTACTTGGAATGATGATCCCATAACACCTTTCTACAACATGTTCACACAATCCCTGCTTTGGGGAGTAGAAAAGAAGAGCTGTGGAATGAAGGTTTTTGTAAGGAGATAGCTCATTACTCATTTCCCACATCTCACATGTTGTTTAGTGGCACTTTGTGCTATTTGAGCTAACAAGCCTGACAACATTTGTGCCCGTGCAAATCCCCACTCTAGCCTTTGAACATTCAGTATTCATGTCGTTCCTCTGCTATTAAAATTGTTTAGAAATGTGCTGGCTTTATTGTTTTTTTCAAGAAAAGCTGAAACTGCATCTGAGCAAGATTGTTGCCAATGCTCATCTCAGCACTGGCATCATTAACAAAACTGAGATCAAGCTGTGGAAACAGTATGATAGATCTGGTTTATGCCTTAAATATGACACTTACTTTTTTTGGCTACCATTTCATATTTTGCCCAATTTTCAGAAAATAAATCAACAACTGCTGGAGACGATAAACTCTCAGGAGTGAAAAGCTGCCAGTTTGCTGGATACTGAGGTTGGTTGCTGCAAATGCTGAAGGTAGGGCTGGCATCTGTTTGGGGCTTAGCTTGAGTATCTGGAAGGGACACAAAAGTCCTGTGGGGGCCCTGGCCAGCAGAGTCGCAAGCACGGCTCTGAGGTACCTTCCTTCAGATTACACCTCTTTCTTTGAGAAATGTCCTTCAGGGGCCAGGCTACAGTGCCACAGGCTTCAGAGCATATAATGTGTATTTGTTTCACAACTCTGCCTCCCAGCCTATGCCTCTGGTCCAAGCAGGAAATAAGCAGCAGCACTGTGCAGCAGGAACAGCAGCTACCGCATTACACATCTGTAAGTCATGCACAGGCATAGGGTGTGTCAGCCACGGGAGTGTTCTGCACAGCCATGCTTTCCTCATCTGCCCAGATGTCCAGGTCTCAAGACAAGGTCTCAAGTGAGCATTAGGTTGAAGTCCAAAATAACTTCGGCAGCTGAAGGCATCAAATGCCCAATTACACAGCTAGTCAAACCTTTACTGACCCTTTTACAGTGTGGTACCTTGAATGGTTATGAATGAAAAGCTTTATCCACACCATCGCTTCCGGAAAGGTCTTGGATTGCACTAAAGCACAACCCAGAAGAAAACCTCGTACACTATACACCTAAAACAGAAATTCCAGAAAATTATTTGGAAAAATCATAAAGACTCTTCTGAGACTGACTCTTCATTTACAAATATGTGTTTGTATCTAAGCAATTTACTAAAAGGAATATTTCACTATAAAAACATCAATGTAGATTTTTTTTTTGTCTTTCCCAACCAGTTGCCAGCACCCAGACTTTGTTCCCGAAAGGCAATGCTGCCCTCTGCTGGTGTCCTTGATTACAACACAACGTTTTAGATACTCTTCGGCAAGGTAAAAAGTATTTTTTAAGGATGTGCTACTTTTGACTGTGTAGAAAATAGACACATCAAGTTTTGAGAAAAATAACCTAAAAAAGTGAATTGCCACAAATAAAAAACTTATTTTTCTAGGCTAAAAAGGGCACTACTGTTAAAAGATTACAGAAAGTCAGCCGAAGAGAATTTGTTAGATGTGAAGCAAAGAGTACAAAAGTAGAGCTTTACAGGGTTTTACTGCAACAGCACAAAAATCACCCCGTGCCATTTAGTAAAGGGAAAATCTGAAGGCCAAGACAAACAATAAGGTTAGAATGACTTAAACCAGGTATTTAAAGTGGTTAAAACACAGAGCAAAATCTCCTTTCAAGCTAACATATACAAAGACTATGGATTGTACAGACCTGGTAACTGGCAGAAATGAAAGATTTTAAAAGAGGAATGAAAACTTGCAGCTAATTTTATGATATAGACTGATCTGTCACTACTGTTTATTTACCAGTAACTTCCCCCACACAAATTATTATCCATCTCTCCTTCTTTATCCCTGCTCCTGTTCCAGCCCTGAAAAAAAAGCTTTCTGACTACTGAGTCGAGATATGAAAGCTTGTTTTCATGCTTGTGTAGCTCTGTCGCATATGCACGGTACTGACATCGCCCATGGCAAGACAAACACTTCAGTCTCTCTGGGTGACCCGTCGTCTATAGCTAACCTTTCACGCTTTTACACTTGTGTGGCACAAGCCTAGTTTTATACAGGTAAGAGTAGTATGTCACTATTGTTGTAAGAACAAGCTATTTATCATTCTCACACAATACTGAAGTGCAGAAAACACAGCCCTGGTCTGAGAGCAGAAAAGCGGAGACACAGAGGGCAGCAAAGGGATCCAGGTGTGGGCCACCTGTGGGTACTGTAGATTCCAGACCTAAGCACAGTTCTAGAATAGTCAGTTTTAAAAATATGCAGACCCAAAACTTGACAAAACTGGTCTCAGAGGTAACAAAATATAGTATCTAACATATGCAGATTATCATATACAGATAACTTGAATACAAGCTGGAGATACAGAACAATGAATGAAGATGCAAAAAGCACGTTATCCAACATAGAAATGACTCCCAAGGTGATCCCAGGAGGGTAAGAACGAACCATCAGCATGAACAAAATATTCCGCCCACAAAAGACAAACAAAAGATGGCAGAGGCACAGAACTCTGTGTTACCCTCTCAGGCAGTCGCAAGCTGTGGATTTAAAATTCAAGGGAAACAAAGGGACACTGAGCATAATTCCAAGAGGAGGATTATGAATGAAGGAAATGAAGGAAATGTGCTACAACTTTAATTCTATTACTGTAAGAAAGAACTGCAGTTTAACTCTTCATGTCTATTTGCCTGCAAGGAACATTTTTCAGTTTGTTGAGATCATCTATTGCACACAGTCAAGTAAGCAGTAGGGCAGTTGGAAACCCTAATGAATTATTTTTCAGCCAGGATAAAAAGGCTACTAAAATGGAAAGTGTCCTGGGTTACTGAGTATTCTATTACCATCTTCATGAGCTGTTGAAACCAGGTGTAGCAATGTGGACCATCTCCTGTTAATGGCCCCATCAATGCCTTGCCTCATGACTCACCATCCCATTGTGAGATGCTCCGCCCAGGGGGAAGGAGCC
>WEIT01003755.1:1585-34035 GCA_013389985.1 Dryoscopus gambensis
ATTTATGTTTGTACAGCTTCCAGCCAGCCAGTATTTTTAAGCCAGCTTGGTTATCTTACAGTTGGGACTTTTGGCAAACCATAATAATCAGGATTTCCAGATGTAGTGCAAGCAGACCCTGATTCCACTGACACATATTTGAGTAGAAGAACTCTAGATTTTCTAAGAGATGCTCTCCACACATCATATGACTGAAATCTGACTCCACTAACCCTGTGGCACTTCAGTCAAATAAACAGCAATAATTGTAATGCAATTCAAGCTAGAATTTGATATCTGTATGGCACGAAGTCTGAAGAAAAGTAGTGATTAGAGGTAGTGTTTGCTTTGGGGATTATTTATAGATTTTACTAGAACGCTGTGAGCAATAAATGATGCATCCATATCTTCAAAGCAGAGCTACATTATGAAGGTGAAACAAATGTTTTTTATTAGTTTTGAATTGAGCACATATAAACAGGACAGCTTTAAAATGTTAACAATTTGAAAAGAATAGTGACATTCAAAATGGTAGGTATTTACAGAGCTGGTATTGGCAGTAAAATGAATGCCAGAAGAGCTTTGCGTCTTCTAAAGAAGTGATGGGGACTATTATGTAAGGTTTTGAAAAAAAATGAGGGTTAAGTGACTATTAATGAAAATAGACTGAGTTTTCACTGATGCTGAAGTCTTACAGGTATTTATCAGGAACAGGGCAATTAATTAGGAAAAAAATGCCATACTTACTGTTGACAAAGTTCTGTTCTGGAGCTTTGCACAACATGCATGGGCACAAAGAGTTCTTGGGATGGTAGCAGCAGAGAGGGCAGTTTGTTTAATAAGACTGAGGAAGAAGCAGGGAATTTGACAGTCTCCAATATCCTGAATAAAGAATCTTCATTATTTTTGTCATATTCCTCCTGCTGCAGCTTGCATACATTTAATCACACATGGAGACAGGAGGTTTTACCCAGCACATTTCCTTCTTCACTCAAGAGCAATTTGGCCTGAGATGATGATGATTCACAATGCACTTTATTAGAAATGTTAAATAGAAAAGAGACAAATTCGTGTCCCTGTATACAGAAGCCATTAGCAACTGATTCTCCAGGAGCCCATGAAAAGATAAACATGAACAGAATAGAAAATTCAGGAAGATGTCTGAAGTGAGAGAAGTCTGACATAGTACAGTAAGGTGCAGATGCACTCACTTAATATATGCCATGTGCACTGAAGGTGAAAATATTTGGAATTAATTTGTCTTCACTAAAAGGATGAGATATGAATAATGGTGACCTTCTTGCAGAAGTTAATGTAATTCCAAGACTGGAGGTAACCAATGAATGGACATGCTTTTAAGGGAGCGTGCAAAGACCTGGGGAGGATGTGCAAGTCTCTGAAGAAAGGCATGCAATCAAATACGTATTTTGAGTTCAGTATAAGTAAGAAAAAACACATAAGAAATTGCCTGGTTGCTATGACCTTAAACAAGGACCTTTCAGATGAAAGCCCACTTTGATACCATCAACCCACTTTGGGTTTAGCTTAACTTTAACCTAGCAGAAATGGAATATTCAGTACTGTCTTTGTGAAGATCACAAGGTTTTAGAAGTCCTAAAAGATCTAAGTAAGAGTCTGTGCCTTACAATACGATAAAATCAGTTTTGAACCCTCCAGTCCTACAAAATGTTCTTTACTACTAGCAGACAGATTTATAGTGATTGTCTAAGCAACACAATTTTCTTATGTAAGAAAAAAGTCTTATGTAGCATTGCTTGTGATCAACCTGAAGATTCTTAAAATTACATTTTGATTAAAGATGACCAGGGCCAGGGAATCTGAGATGCCTGGGCCTCTGAACAAGTGATATTAAGTTAAGCAGTTTTATTACGTTCCCTCCTCGATGCCTTTTGTGTATATTTAGCACTCTCAAAAGAAAAAAAAAAGCCAGTAGATCCTAGTTTCAGCATAATAACCCTGTGGCATGCTGAGTGAATGAGGGTTTTTTCCCCTTGTCCCATTAAAACAGTTGAAATATTCAACTATTGCTTGCTGTAAGGTCTTAAGAGTAATTGTCAGTGGAAAACGAACATCAATGCTAAAGATTAAAAATTGCCTGAGGTATAAGGAACTATTTACCTTGTTTTCCTCCTTAGTAGTAAGTGTAGTTAATTTTTCTTACACTTGGATGTAGATGTTATTTTACTCCTTGCACTTCTTACACGTCTCTTCTATTGCAAATAGAGATCAAATTAACCTATCATTTATGTCTTTTTTTAACCTGCCTGGAACCGAGCTATGATTCCATTATTTAAGTATAGGATTTGAATGGCTATAATAGAGATATGCAGAACAGTATATTTAAGCTATCTGTGATCTTCTTTAGGCAATCCCTTGGTTTGCTACTGTGATGCCATTCTTGGCACTGCTTTCAGGAGCACTGACCTTTCAGACTGCATTCTTGGAAGAAACTATTCGCATTGAAAGGGATAGAGGAAGACTAAGCAGTATGTGACTGATCAAACTTTTGGTGGAGAGGAAGCTGTTTGTGAGTCATCAACATGCCCTGGCAGCAATGAAGGAGGGTAATATGTGGGTACACATCAATGGGACTGCAGTTAGATCAAAGGCGGTGATTATTCCTCCTTGTTTCTTGGGCTGCTAATAAAAGGGAAATTACAAACTGGAGCGCATTCAGTGAAGAATCACCAAGATGGCTGGGAAACTGGTGCATTTGCCCTGTGAGGAGAGGCTGAGGGAATGCAGCTTGTTTGCCCTGGGGAAGAGTGGAAAGCTAACAGTGACCTGTCAACACCTATTGAGGAGGTTAGCAAGGAAACGCAGCCAGGCTCTTCACTGAGATGTATGGTAGGAGAATGAAATGCAAGAGCTGTGACCTGAAAAGGAAAGATTCAGACTGCTAAATAGAGCAAAAAAACTATTTCACTTTGAAAACAGCTAAACATGGGAACAGCATTGCTGGGAAGTCTTCATTGTAGGAGGATTTCAAGGCCTGCCTAGAAGAAGCCCTGAGCAACTCAGTCTGACCTTATGGCTGACCCTGCTTTGGGCAGGGGATTGGCCCAGAGGCCTCCGGAGGTCCCTCACAACTTGACTGGCCCTATGAACCAATAAAATAGAAGACTTCTGCAGACAGTCTTAAAATCTCCAGGGAGCCATTTTGTGGCAAACTGAGTTCCCCCTTCCATATTCTAGTATTGCTACGTTTAAGAAAAATGAAAAATGTAGACAGGTAAACTGGGCCTTTTAATGCACACCTGAAAAAACACAAGAGGGTCTGTTAGACCTTGCAACTATATGCTCTGGACGATCTAGGCCCTATACTTTCTGGCTGCTTCCTAAAGGCAATCTAGGCAGAAGGAGACAAAGTTTGGGTCAGATTAATCTTCCTTGCTTGCTGTCCACTTCTTTTGAGACAGAAAGTGACCAGACACAGTAACGTGTATCAGTGATGCATTGGAATAGCACACTAACGCACCAGTCCTCACAGGGATCTGATTACTTGAGATGTCACTGGGCTTGAGGACTTTTAGATGTGATCAGGTTTGAAATGCAGAGTGTGATTAAACAGACCAGGTGTCAGTGTTGGGACCACACTTTTCTAGCTGGCTATTAATGTGTTGTAAGCCAAAATGAGAAGCTATGAGTTACACAATAAAGTTGTAACTTTGCAAAAAAACAATTAACTGACTCCTATCCTACCTCGACAGAAAGTGCAATGCAACTTTGGAAGGCTGTTTGTTTCAGAGAAGCTTGATACTGATTTTAAAAGATTCCATACTCTGGCAGTTTTTGATATTTCTCTGTAGTCTTGGCATCCTACTGTGCGCACACTTACAGCTTTGTCCTTCTCTAACATTTACTGTCTTGCTCATTGCATCTTCATATTCACCTTTTTAAACTCTTTACTTTTTAGCAGTGAATTATTTTATCAGAAAAAACTCACAGCATTTGCATCCTATTAAGAAACCCTGAACTCATTTTTATGCCTGGTACAATGGTGATCATCATTTTCATTTGCACAGAAATTCTTTTCAAAGCTTCTAACAAATTGGTATATGGCGACAGGTGAAGAACTTTAATTTCATTACTAAATTGCGGTCATTTCAAAGGGTCAAAATAAGCATCTCTTTAACAACCTTGCTCTTGCAGAAAGTGACATGAAAAGTTTGAAAGAGTGCGATTTTAAGTGTTTCCTTTTTTATGCATCTTAATATAAAGAAAATAATCTTCGACTTCAAAATAATAGTCTTCGGAATCCTTATGCAGTTATGATTAACTCCTAGCAGGATATAAAAATGCCATACTGCATAGGTATTTGCTGGAGATAATAATGTATCTGTAGTACGGTACACTTGGAAGAGAAGTCACCCACCAAACTCGGATATCATGGCTCCTGTGTGTAGTGTGTTCTGTCGTGTGGGCAGACTCAGGAAATCTAAATAGACTGAGGAGACAGGAAGATGGCCCGTTTGCTCATAATCCTCACTCAGAAATGTATTAAAAGCAGATGGTAAATCAGAGGTTTTCTTTGTCTAGTTGCTGGGAAATTATGCTCAGGAGTGATGTTTTGAAGATGCACTTGTAATCAGAATGATGTTTCATTTCATCTGCTGAAAGTTTGATTACAAAGTAAGTACAGGGATGGAAAGAAGGGATAATTATCTTAAAACAGTGAAGAATACATCAGCTCCTCTCTGAGCCAGCTCAAGCCTTTGTGAAAGTATAGACAGAGTTTGCTACTCCTGATGCTGTCAAGGGCAAGATGTCAGCTGCAGTTGCCTAGTGGGACCTTTCCTTTCTCACAGTAACCATGTTCCCAACTCAGCCTCCCTCTCTGTGGTAGCAGCAGGGCTGAAGGGCTGTTCAGGGGAGAGAAGCTGCATGTGATGCTGACATTGCTGGATTCTTTCTCCAGCCACAAGCACCTCAGCATTCTGCTGTCAGAGACATCTTTTACTTATACCTACAGTAAGGGCTCTGTCTCCAGGCTGGCTGTTGTAAAACGAGTGTGGACTCTGGATCATGGAAAAATTAGAATAGATAGTTTTTCCCTTGAGGATATCTGGTTTCAAAGACACTTCTTGTGAAGTTTTTTTCCCGATTAGATTTCCCTGGTTTTATGTGAACTAAAATGCCTCCGCGGAATTCCAAGGCATGAAGGGGAACAAGTGACTTAACTTATAAAGTAAATCTTGTTGGGGGGCAGTCCAGCTTTCAGAAACAGAGAAGCAGACATTGTTAGCGAAGTTGATGCTAAAGGAACCTAAATATCTCAGTCTGATTTTCTTTTTAAGTCTCCAATATAAAAGCTTCACAAACCTAAATACAGAGGACAAAGTCTAAGAAAGAGCTTATCAAGCAGAAGACATCCAATAAATTCTTATGATATGACTTGTCTCCCAGTTAGTATAATTTCTCAGAGCTTTATTAATGCAGCTTGTATGTTAAAATGATGGATCTTGGTTGCAGACAAATTTGGAGGGAAATGTCCAAAATGGATGTCCTCTGTTAGAAGGCAGATTTGAGCAGCCCCTCCCCCACCAGGTTTGGAAAGAAATTCGTTGGAGGAAAGAGGGAAAAACCTATTTATTTAACAAGCAAAGTGCACACAGGCACGGGAAAAAAGAATGAATAATGTTAAATAATAAAGCCTCTCGCTGTGGAGAAGACCTGGGAAGATTTCAAAGTCCTTTCTGTGGGTGTGGCCCTCTCCTCTCCGGAGCTGGGGTGCAGCATGGGGCCCTCCGGGCCACAGTGTGGGGTCTCCCAGTGATGTTCTGGTGTTGCTGAACAGTCTGTAAAAGAAGAAGAAGAAGCCAAAGTCCCGGGAAACTCCGTGCTTTAGCTAATGGACAAGAATCTAGCTAAAAAGCAAGAGAATGCTACTCTCTTCCCAGCTGCAGAAAGCCAAGAGCTGGGAAAAAGCAGGAAGGTGCTTTCCTCGGCTCTGTAGCTGCAGGAACACAGCGGAGTTATCAGTGTTTTTGAACACAGGCCGCCGAAAGAATTCCACCCGCTTTGCCACCTCTCTCTTAGAGACACAGAAAGGCACGGGATTCATGTCTGGGCATAGAGCAGGAGATAGGGGATACAGCATCATAAAGTCTCCCCAAGACAATAAGTAAGCAATTTTTCTTCCCTCCATGTTATATTGTGACGAGCTGATTATGGGTTGTCAAAGGCTGAGGCCATTGGTGGTTGTAATAAAGGTTTTATTCCACTGGTAGATAAGTTTCAGAGTCCATGGGCAAAAGCCCAGAGTTACAGTAAAGTCCAGTCTCTTTAAGTGTTTGTAGCAGTAGCAGCAGCAGCAGCAAAGCATAGCAGCAGCAACAACAGCATAAGATGGTCAAGACGAAGCAGATGGACGAATGAATTCTCAAGTCCCGAAACTGACACATTATATTTCTAAAGTACCCAATAAGAAATTAACACGACCCGAAGACCACTTTCGCTGACCTATCCGGGCCAAGTTCTAATTTAAAATGGTGGTCATAATTCTTGCACAAATTCTACCTAAATTCTACACATATGATCTCTATCTGTTCTTTTATTTAGGTACGCAACTATCTTAAAAATACCAGTAACATAGTAATGCTTATATTTTGTCTAAGACAGGGTACTCTGTGAAAGGTAACACTGCTGTACCAAAGAATTAGGTTTTAGGTCTTTTTAACTCTACTAATACAGTTTATCGGTGCTTAAGGTGCTTAAAATGTACTTCAGCTTTCTTAAGGCTAAAACTTACTCGCAGCTCGTGCCTGTGTGACTTGATATATTTCTCCTCCTCTACATTCTTTAGTACCAAGGCCTGGATGTAGTAGAGTTAAGGGAAACGTGGGAAGGCAACAGGAGCCTGCATTCCAACAGTATTGAACCTTGAACAGTTTCTGCCAAAGCCCACAATGGGCTGGGTCACCGCAACAAGTTTCTTGCTTCTCACATCCATAGACATTGTTCCAGCAGAATCATAGATTGTTTAGTTTGATGGAAGTTCAATTTCCTATAGAACTAGAGAAGTCCCTAGTTCTGGAGATTAACTGCCTTTAGGTATTGTTTTGCCACAATGCTAATTGTATCCTAGACAGCTGATTTAGAAAGCAACTTTTGTCTCAGACAATAGAAGAAACTACTTGATATAATTTTAGGATAAATAACAGTTTCTGTACATAGATGTCTGCCTGTCTGGGTATTTATAGTTATTTGAATATCCATATACAAATTTGGTTTATATGGTTGAAGAAATCCTTGGGATGATAGAGCTACCTCTCTATTCTGTCTCTGCTCTCTCTACTTACTCCAAGGAAAGACTACTGCTCTTTCTTTAGTGTAGCTGATATAAAGGCTTTAGGCTTTAATTTAGGCTCTCATGAGGCTCTGAAGCTTTAGCTTGGGTTTAACTGCTTATAACATCTACATTTTCAGATGCAGTGTTTTAGAGCTTTGAACTAGAGCTAATGATAAGCTATAGATTGGGAGGAAGCAGTTGAGCAAATGTATCTGGTCCTTCTTACACTTTTTGAAAGCAGAACACTTCACAGCTGCTCATGAATGCACCATGTTTCTATTTCAGGGTACACCTCCTGGATATTAAAATAGCTGCAGAACATGCCCAACACAGTGTTCAAAGGCTTTGAACTTTGCTAGGTCAGAAGTCTTTCAAAAGATCAGGAGAGCTAAGCAAGGACCATGTGCTTGGGCAAGGCGCGTTTCTCACATCCCACATAGTTTTGAAGTAGCCTTGTTGAAAAGGAGTAGAATGCACAGTCTGGTGTTCTACCTCTTTCATATAGAAACAGATGGTGGATTTTTTTCATTTTTTTTTAAGTGTCCCCTAAAGGAATAGATTTTATAGTTTAAGCTGCATTATGCAGCCTCTCAGCTTAACAAAGTTTGTTTTGTCTTTAATTTTCAGGTGCATGTTGTACCTGACAGTGCATTGAGGGTGGAGGCAGAAACTGGGAAGAGACACTGTGAACTGTGTCACTCCACTGACCTTCTGTGGAGTTGTGTTTTCTATCGAGGAACATGTGACCTCGCACTTTAGAAAGAATTTTGTTTTGCTCTTCCCAAATTTGAATCATATTGAGTAGTCATAAGCATTAAAGCTATGTTTGATTTCAGCAGGGATGCAGCTCAGTCTCATCGTATATTTAGTCAATTCAGAAGGATAAAACACAACTCAACTTGCCTTTTATATATAACTGACATCCACAGATGCTCCAGCACAAGATGTAGTTACTGCTCGTGATAAAAATCTGACAGAGCAGTCAGAGCAGGTCAAGGCTGAAAACTTTCGCATTTACAATTTTGCTAGGGGTTTCTTACATGATTGGAGAATTGGAGAAACCAATGGAAGGAGAACAAGGTTTGCCAAATGGAAGATAACATCTTTGGCTGGAGAGTCCTTAAGTTGCTAGAGTCTGGGAGAACTCTGTTTGGCCTTTGCTCACAATTTTCTAGACAGCTGCTGCTGACAATGGTAGCAAGCTTTGACTTTTGTAAGATTATTTGCAAGATTGTTAATAATACAAAACATAGAAGAACTGAACCTTTTTCAGGTCATAAGTATATGCTATTCAGATGTACATAGCAGTGCATAACTCCAGCTGAAGCATTTGGAGAAAACAGTATGCCAGGCTGAAGAAATTATGCCTTCATTGAAATACATTGCTCAGTTTTTACCAAAGCAAAACAGAAACAGCCAGAGACTTCCCCCAGGTGGTCCTTGGGATGTCCAGAGGATAATCACAAACTGAGATGCTGACATTTCTACTAGGTGCAAGAATAGAAGTTTGGGGTACTGCTTCTAAGGCAAGGCCGAAAACATTCATATCCTTAAGTGAATATTTGGTTATCTTCTTTACCGAATGTATAGTAAATTAAAAACAAGTGGAGAGTCTTTTAAAGAGATTGCCAAGAAAGGAACAGGGCAGTGGTATGTGTACTTCTAAAGAAATTGTGTCAATCTAACAATTAAGATGGATTTGGAATTCATAACTAAACGAAGACATGGATGTAATAGTGTGTGTCAACATCTTACCGGAAAGAAGGCAATCAAATAGACACTAATGCCAAATATGTGTATAAGGTGTAATACTAACACTAATGTAAGTCAAAGGAGATAAGATTCAAATTACAGTAGTCGACTCACTACAGCAATTTATAACATTAGAGTTAATGGATTGAAATTCCAGGTGTGGACAGGAAGAATATGTTACTTGAGCCGCATTAATGACTGCTTGACCAGAATGGTAGAACATACAACTCCTCGATGGAGGACGTTACAAATGCAAAATGTAGACTCAACAGGAAACTGGAAAATCACTTAGAAAAGAGACCTGTCAGAGACTGCTTTTGTTGACATTTTGGTCATTACACAGGCTCTGCTCTGTCTTAGCAAGGATTATCAGCATTTTGCAGAGTACATCCTTCATTATTTATACACTTCACCACATGTTTGTTAATTTTCCTCTCACTTTATAAAACTGGAAGAAAAACTCCACGTAACATGATGTTGAACTAGTGATAATCAGACTGATGCCTGATTTAAAAAGGAACTGCTAGTAGCAAGACTTTTTCCTGTCGGAAGCAGAATGAAAGCTCTCCAATTTACATCTAATAAAGTTTTGTGTAATGAAGTAAAGTGCTGTTTCATTTATAAAGTACTAGGTATGGTTCTGATTGTTAGTGCTCTTTGACAAAAATTTATCTAAATTTCATTGTAATAGAATTAGAGCAAAACCTAATATTCAAATTTTTATCTTCTATAAAATTATAATGTTCTAAAAAGTACTTAGATAATTTCAGATCTGTGAAAAAACCAACATTTTTAGGTTTTAAAGGGCATTTTTAACCAGAATAAATTTGTATGTGGTGCAACTACAAATACAAATTCATTATTTTTCAAATAAGATTTAGCTATTATGATGATTGAGGATAACTTACTCTTGCCAAGAGAGGGGGTCCAACGGGATTCACTGAAAAGTGAGTAAATCAGGAAAAGCAGTAACAGCTTCTGAGAAAAATTGTGTAGAAATATAAAAAGCAAATATAAAATATGAGGATTTGGACCTGGAAGTGAGGGGGTTGTCAAATGTCTTAGAAAAAAATGCCGTGTTGACATTGAGTTGAGAAATTATAGCACTTTCATATGGGCAGCTGAGAAAATTCTAATACCAGTAACTCACTGAAAAAATCCTTACACTAAACCAGCCACGGTGACAACTGTGACTGCTGTGTTATGAAGAAATTGAGTCCCTTATGAGTCACCATGCAGGGGATTAAAGGTGGGTTTTTGTTTGTTTTTTGTGAAATCAAAGCTTCGTCCTCAGAACACCTAGAACCTATAGCATACAAGCAAGTCCACTTCGGAAGAATAAAACTTTTATTACTTCAAGTTCATCACACAAAGTTTTTCTTGGGGTTACAGCACTGCTTGTTTTCTTGTAGTTTTGCCTTGATTTTCCTCAGTTATTAATGTACTTTTTAAGAAGGTCCTCTTCTTTTTCACAGATTCAAATTTCCATTTACTCATATCCATATCTTAGGAGATCTGTAGTTCCCAGAAGGAGTTCTTTTTATAATGTTTCTCTCTGTGCTGTTTCATTGGCATTTTTATGTCTCAGCAAAGTTTAATAATGGAAATTAGGGGAATTGAGCACTGCAGTGTGGGAGGACAAGAGAGAAAGACAGTGTTCTATTCTGAAAGGGAAAAATTTCTTTGTTGTTTTTAAAAGAATGTGGGGGAAGGATTTTTTTATTCATATGCTTTATTATATCACTGGTGCTCTAAAGGTGTCTGTCTACAACCCTACCATGTCTTATGCCATTGACAGTCAGTTGCTTCTGAAGAAGAAGAAGAGTGGCTTGGACTGTCATATGCATAGATAATTTTTTTTCTATTCTTTAGCCAAAATTTCTGTAGAGAAAAGAAAAAAGGAAAAAGGAAAAAGAAAAGAGAAAAAAAGAATGAGATGAAAAGGAAAGGAGAAGGAAGCAGAAAGGAGCGTAAAATTTTGTCAGGATCCTTCTGTCAGCGAAGAGATGATGCCTTAAAAGAAAAAAAATCAGCTTCCCATATGTATATTCTGGGTAAGAATTTCTTTGCTGGTGTTTTTTACCAGCCTACAGCTCTGTTTCCCACATTCTCATCTGCATATACTAACTTATGTGATCTTGGTCTACAGCCCTGGTGGTTACAAAAAGCAATTTTTAAAGCAATTATAGAAATTCAAAACCCAGATGCAGCTAAAAAGAATTCTCAATGCATTATTCAAAAGGTAGGAGAAGCTTAAATTTTTAATTAGTTATTAGACTTGAAAATACCTATTTAGAGGAAGCCTCAGGTTTTGACTTCCCAATGGTGTCAACACTGGAATCTAGTGAAACTAGTCTAGAATCCCTCCCTCATGCTAAACAGCAGCTGAAAACAAGAAATCAATGAAACAATCCTCCCATGTGAAAAAAAGTTACTTTACCTGTTAAGTCTGTGTATGCAAACATTGATCTAGTGAAAGGAGTTTGAATAATTGATTTGAAGCCTGATCTTTGCAAGGGAGTTCTGAAAGGTTTTAGTTGATGCAGAATTCTTTCCATCATGTCAGAGTGTTTTCTACTTCAAAAATTTCAGCCATCGTCTGCTTCCCAAAAAGCTCAATGTGATTAAGAAATTTTAAACAAAAGTTCTTCTCAGCTGTAGGAGAGTGAATGTAAAAAAGACCTCAACCAAAACAAATTGTAAGAAACACCCTATCATAGTCTTTCTTTTACACTGGTAAGGTACTAATGTGCCATGTAAACATCACCCAAATGACTTAGAAGTGTTGGCTAATCAAAGGTCCCAAGAAATCCATTGGATATATGGGGAAAATATGTAGTTTCCCTAACTTCCCCAGCAAGGTATTGATACAGATGAGAAGAGAAGGGCATCTAATTTCTGAAGACTTGCTGAAACAGGGATTGCTGCTCTAAGTTAAATGTTTGTTGAAGGCCCCTGTGATTTTATCTGCACATATTTTAATTTTATTTTTTTAGTGATTACTGTTTAGATAGGAGATATTCTGAAATACACTGATTACATATCAGAAGTAATTTTAATGGAGAAAACAAAATTGTGCATAATTTTCAAATTTTCCTGAGTAAATATGTTCTCTAATAATTATTCATCCACTTTCTGCTTGAACATTCAGGAGCAGTAACACTTTCTGCTTGTCAACATTTACACAAAGGCCATTTTATCAAGATGAAATACTGATTTGGAATATTCAGGCTGATTCTGTTTTGCAAAAATCTCATGACAAAACTGCTCTTGTCATCTGTAGTGGAAAGATTAGGATTCATAATCTAGTTTTCTGATAATGTAATGATGCAGGAGTTATGACTACAGCTCTTTCGTAATAGCAGAGAGTGAGTTAATTCAGCCTTTTCTGAGATACTGAAATGACAAATATATCACTTAATTCAAAGTATGACTACAAAGAATCACAGCTGGAATGGCTCATAAATACACAGCATCTCTGACTTTCACTGGTTATCAATGTTTCTTATACAGCACTTTCTTTATTGCAACATTGCATGTTACTATGAATGTATGTTAGTAGATTTTTTTTTAACAACAGGTAACCAGTGGGTATTAGTTGCACTTAGTATCTGTGGTGGTTTTAGCAGTTTGGGAAAACTTCTGTGACTGGCACAGAGCCCATAGTTGATAGACAGGTTGTTAGACCAGTTAAACGAGCTGGTAACGCCTCCGTGATGCACATATTTAAAAAAGGAAGCACGGAAAGTTCCTTTTTCTGGCTTCCCCGCCCAGGGGTGGCGAGGTGGGGGGTGGCCCCTGGGCCTCCTCCCAGAGTGGGCCACCAGGGCCCCCCGGCGCAGCAGCGCAGGGCCGGGCCACCAGGAAAGCCACCCCAGAGCCACGAGCGGCAGTGTGGCCAGAAAACCCCCACCCCTCCACACTGAGGCCGGGATTGCGCGGCCGAGATTCATCTGAGGCCACCATGGCCCACACGGGGCCAGCGGGGCCCTCCACGCAGCCAGTGCAGCTCGCACCAAATCAGAGGAAAAACACCTCGCAGCCAGCAGTGAGAGACAGAGCGAGCCTTTCCCAATGCAGAGCCCAGACAAGATCAACCTCACAGCTGCAACTTAACAGACATGAACTTTCTTCCAAGTCAGAGAGAAAAGAAAAGTCACGTGAGGAAGAACAACATGGCGACACTGAGATCAGTGTGGGAAGGGAAAGAGAGGAGGCGCTCCCAGCGCTGGAGCTGAAATTCTCCTTGCAAACCGTGGTGAGGACTATAATACAGCAATTTGTTTTTCCCTGTAATTAATTTGATGAGGTACACGGAGGATGAAGAAATCCCCACGCAGCCCATTAAAAGAAAGTGCCAGAGCCTATAGATGCTGTGAAAGATTTTTGGAGATTGAAGAAGAGAGCCTTTGCTTCCAGGCTGTAATAGATCATCCTTAAAAGACTAAAACCCCATGACTGTTATGACCCAGGATGGCAGTGTGGGAAGACTGCAAGATTCATGGGAGGGATATTTTTCACTGCAGCAGATTCGGGCAGACTGTTGTTTGTGAAGTGTTGAAACCACGCTGGAGAAGTTCTCAGAGAATTGTCTTCCACGGGACGGATCCCGCGGCACAGCAGAAGAAACTCTTTTCCTTAAGCATACTGGGAAAAGACTCTTAAGAAATGAAACACTGACGAAAACCCCATGTTTGTTCCCCTTGCATGGTTTGGTGGAAGGAGGGAGGTACTGGAAGAGAGGGGTGTTCTGAAAGTTTGCTTTGGTTTCTCAATTTTCTTTTTACTTTTAATTCTGTTGGTAATAAATTTTCTTTATTCTGTTTAAGTTTGAGCCTGTTTTGCCTTGAAGTTTTTCCATTTTCCTCAATAATCCTTATTTCACTTCATGAAAAATTAAGTTTCCATTTCCCCTTCTCTGCAGAGGCAAATAAGTGAATAGTTTTCGTGGTGCTTGGCGCCTAACCAGCGTCAAACCTCGACAGTATCTTATTTACTGGATATGGATATCGTCTTCCAGTCTTTTCAGACCTCTGACCTCTGCACATTAGTGTGTTTCTACAGCATTGCAAAAAGCAAATCAGAAATCAGATATTCTAATACTATAATATGCTGTAGTATCATCTCATCAGCTTTTAATTCTGTCACTTACTGTAAGCCCAAATTGAATTTCCGGCACCAAAATGGATGACCTCAAAAATGATCCCAGCACTCCAAATCTGAAAATATTGTGTTCACCGATTGAGGTCAAGGATTAGCAATATGAAGCACAGGAACAAAATGCTAACAGAAGCAAGCCTTTCCTCCCTTCCTATGCCTTTTACATCCTGGTCACTCCATAGTCATTTAGTTAGCCTGAGTTGTTACAGTGTTATACAATGGGGATCCAAAAGGTGTTGCTTTATAATCAGTGCTGGAAACAAGTTAAATATTAAATTTGGTCTTTAAAAGCTTGCAGGGAAGATGTGGCCATCATGGCTCGTGCAGTCCAGAAAAATTTCGTAGTAAGTAATAGTTACAGGAACAGTAATCAAAGGATGCCATGGAAGTAGGCATCAAATACAATGAATGGAAAAAACCTGCCATTGTCCCAGAGCCTGAGGCCTGCTCACTGGCCCTGCCTGCTCAGGTGGCTGCTGTTTAGGCTTTGCTTCTGGCCGATCTTCCAGTTGATGCAAGGGCACAGGAGAGCACGTGTACGCAGTGTACCATGAACCATGCCATTTCCATTCTCAACGATGTATGGAAACATGGATCCAACATCCATAAAATTCTCAGGGAGAGCCACGATGATGGATAAGCTTTAGAGTGTTCAGCACTCCCTGCCACCAGTGTGGTTGGACTGGAAGGCAGCTTAGAGCCCAGATGAAGGCAAGGGTTTTGGTGCATTTCTCCACCCTGGGTCTGAGCAGCAGCTGGGTCTGTGGATCAACATGTGGAGAGGCACTTGGCATGTCTGGACTACAGCAAAAGCTTGAGGATGTAATACAAACCCACAGTATGAAGAAACAGTATAAACTCTTAAGTAGGTTATTCTCAGACAACAGCAAAAGGAAAACATTATGCTAGGCTTAGTCTGATGATACAAAATTCCTTTGGAAGAATTCTATGGTTTATTATTTTAAAATAATAACAATATTCCTGTTGTCTGTTTTCTCACAGAGGTGAATCTTACCATGTCCTTCATCATCTCTTCCCAGAAACATCTCTTGTTTTCTGTTGCTTTGTGTTGTTAGGGCAAACTTTTAGATTCCATTCACTACGTCTCTGCTTTCATTTCACTTTGCAACTATTCCCTCTTTGCATCAGCCTTGAATATAAAAAGAACTTTAATACTGTAGAATTGCGTTTAAATCAAAGAAAGAAAGAGAGAGAGATAAAAAAGAAAAGAAGAAGACATTTGGAACACCAAGACAAATGAGTATTTATTTGAACATTTCTATGACCATATTTCTTGAATGCCATGCTCTGCCTTCTCTGCATATGAAAAAAATATTCACTTTTCTGTTTTTTCAAGTGTTCTTCTTTGCGTGACGGTGAAGTGGTTTAAGCAGTGACAGTGAGTGAGGTGACTTCATTTCTGACACGAAGGCATGACTGGCTGATCACCTGTGTTCCTAGCCTGGGAGGCACCCCAAGGAATGTGGGAAGGAAATCTCCCATAAACCCATTCTCTGAAGTACAGATACAGTGCATCAGCTGCAAGGATGCAGAAGGAACAGCTTTGGGAGTTGCTGGGGAAATGTTCTCTTCCATTTCTCCCTGCTTTAGCTCTTGCATGCCTCCCCTTCGGTCCTGTCCCTGGGTCCTTTGAAAGAAGTCCTCGTTAGGCAATGTTCTGCAGGCAGTTTCAGTTTCAGAGTAGCTGTTAGTAGGTCTGCAGTGTACATAGAGCCTCTCAGAAACAATGAAGGAATAAGTAGAAAACATTTAAGGGGTTCAAATAAACATGGTTTCATCCCCTTTTGGCTATTTTTCAGACACATTTTATTGTAAGCCAAGGCTTGAGTATCAGCCTATAGGCTGGTGTCCCTTCCTGCCTGTGTATGTAAAAATAATTTGATAGGCTGAATTAATCTGGTCTGAAAAACTCATTATGCATCTCTTGCCATATGGTAGGACATTAACTGAATCTCTGTCTCTCACATAGGGTAGTGGGTCCTAATCTGTCAGAAAATGGAAATGTGCTGACTGTGTTAAATCTGTATAAGCACAGGGAAGATGAGCAGAAGAATGGGAAGCACCTTGAGGTTTAAACATTGACTTGTTCTTTGAAGTTCTGTTGCTCTGTTTAAGAATTTCATTTCAGACAGTTGGCCCGAACAGCTCTCTTTTGTTTCTGAATGATTTGCTAAATGGGAAAAAATTATTTTGAGTTTCATATAAATTAGAAAAAATTGATTTGTGCATAAGTATTATTGAGCTTATATTAGAAGGCGGCTTCTTTTTGCCCTTTTTCAGAAGATGAAGCATTTCTACAGGAGGCTTTCATCCTCATTTCTAGATGAAGCCAATTCACAAACAAAGGTCAAACAAAGCATCTAATTTTTTGGCATTTTCCTACTGCTGAGATGATGTACTCTTTTAGCCTTTCCATGAGTCAGACTTAATGAACAAATCTGGTATGTTCATTGGCATATGCTCACCAGCCAAAATCCTTAGTGGTAATGGCTGGTTATTCCATTTGTCAAACAATTCAGTAAATACACTGTGGGAGAAAAGATTCTCCTCTCCAAGGCTGCTAAGGAAGCTAAAATGTTTCTCTCTTCATCTTTGTTTAATTTTTCATTCAGGTAATTAAATAATTGAGAACCAGGCCTTAAAAATATGATTGCTTTATTAATAATGGATGGGCACCATTAGAAAAGGCTAATTAACCTGTTAGACTACTTCTTTAATAACATGTGCAACATAATGTTAGCATTGTAAAGCTCTCATTTGAAAGGATATTTTTCCCAGTTGGTTGCATTTTCATTATTACTGATTCACCTAGTGCAAGTGGTGAATTTAAATCCATTTCTCAACTTAATCGTTGCCATCAGCTGAAATATACTGGACTGGATTTTCAACAAGTGTAAGGTAACACAGCTTTATTTATGTGAGATAAATACACTGATTTATATTACCCAGAACCTTAAGCTGCAGTTCAGGCCAGCTCTGAGCAGGACTCGGGATCACTCACCCACCCCTGGCTGTCTCCAGTGTACTCCTCATGTCCTGTGTGCCCACTTCCTCTCCTCCACTGCCTGATCTGCAGGGGCACTGCCTTTGTGTTGCACAAGTCACTGGTATAGTCACTTTTCTGGTTTTCTCCCTAGCCTTCATTTCACTTTGTGCAATTAAGTTAAATGTGGTGCCAGCTCAAATTTAGTTATAATCGGAGCCCGAGACTGGCTTTTCAAACTCATTTTTCCCGTGTGTTCTTGTGTGTCAGCCTCTAGCACGCAGCAGTACTTTTGAAATGCTGTATATAATCAACAGTTTGGAGATGGAGCATTAGTAAAATTGAAGAGGACTTTATAATGTGTTCATTAACTGTAGTGAGAACTGGATGGCATTCCAGAGATCTGCAAACTCTTCTCTTTAATGTAATTTTTTTTTAATAAACAATGCCTGTTAGTTACATGCCATGTAGGAACAGCATAAGCGGGGGCATGCCTTTAAGTAGAAATATGTAAAATAGAAGAACAAGATGAAAGTCAGCATTGGCTGAAAGGTGCTTAGTAAAGGATTTGTGTTTTGTCAGTCTCATTTTTTTATTTGCAACTGTAGTTGAAAGAGACCTTGTCAAGTTATATGCTGCAAATGTGCTGGTAATCTCATGATTTCCTGTCATTTCTACTCTAAATTGCACCCCAAAGTTCTGGCAATATAGCTCAGCAATAATAAAGCTTCATTTTATTTTATATAAATATGTATATAACAGGTGTAATTAGATACACACACGTAGTAATATGTGCAATGCATATGCACACATATATACATTCACTGTATGTGTGTTTATAAATATCTTTCCAGCAAATACAGTGTTTGCAAGAAACTCTGCAAATTCAATATGTCAAGTTTTGGCAAGATTTTCAGAACAATTTTCTTAGTCTTTGTATTTTAATTTGCGGTATTCTTTAGCCACTGGGAAGAAGCTGTTCGTAGAGGTGTCTCTGCCAATGGACCAGTCTTCTTTCAGTTCCTCTGAGTGCCCTGATAAAGAACTGCAAGATCTCATAGCACACTGTCCAGGAAAGGGAAAGAAAGATACCTCCAGTCAATGTTTCAGCTGCCAAAGCTAAGTCAGCAAAGATATTATTAAAGATATGTATACACCCATGTGTGATGTAGGACCTTACAAGAGCCTGGGAGAATCCCAAGTGTAGGGCCCTGTCCATGTGTGCAGAGTGAACAGCAGTGCAAAAAAGTCAAGTGCCTCCTGCCAGTATGTCAGTATCTGCAAGAAAGGATTCTTTGTGAGCTTTTCAGATTACACACTGAAATCTTGTTTCCTTTAATCTTGGCCACATCACCTCTCTGTTCTGCCCACGATGTCAGCCTGAAGGTTTCCTTACCCTTCAGATCGGAGATGAAGTGAAAACTGAATATTGGAAACTTCAGGTTTCCAATACAAGGTGTATTACACCATAAAAAGTTATTTAGCTACCAACAGTTATAAATCCTGTGGATTAATAGGCTGGGTGACCTTGTAATCTACCTACACACTCACTTTGATGTTAAATGTTGGGAAAAACACTTGACAGGCTGCAGAAGAAATCATGAATTCACATGAAAATGTGCTTTTTACAAAGTTCAGCTAGAATAAAACAATGAGGGAAAGCTTTTCACGCCTTTTACAAAAGAATATATTTCGCCTGTATTAACATTCCACTTTTGACCTTGCCTTCTGGCTTAACCTTTTCTTAGGCTGTAGAAGACAGTCTTTTGTTGAAGCAGATAGTGGAAAGCTTTACATCAAAAGATAGTACTGTAATAAGATACAGTGCTATGTCTAGCCCTAATTTCTTTCTACTTACTTTTTCTTTCCTTCATGTATTTTCATTTCTTTTTTACTTCTGTTGCTGCGGCTTCTCCCATTTTTTTATCATGACACTGGCTGAATATATGAATTGTACAGGCTAATAAAATAAATTTTTCACAATCTTTTTCACATCTCACTTTTATTCTTCAAGCTTCAAACCCAAAAAGAGAAAATCAACAAGAAAATAAAATTACTTATTACACAAAATAAACCCAGTTGTGAATGGTTTATTCTGTTTGCAAACCAAATTCTTCCCCCTCCTTCTTTCCTGTTCTACACAGATTCTGCACTTGCACCTGCAACAGCAGCAGGAAAAATGTTCTTTTCTCCCATTAACTCTTTTTAAGATATTGCTGGGAGAGGTTTTCCTTGTGACATAGTGCAGAACACAATTAACACTGCTAATAATTTAGGTCATTTTAGAAAATCTGAAAAGACATTATCCAAGATAATTCACTGCATTTCTCTCCTGTTATGAAATACTATCACAGAACAGTGCAAATCCTGCCTGGCCTTCCTGTGACACACTGTAAATGTGTGGGCAGTAGGCTTTTGTTTTTCTGGAGGTCTCTGCATATTGCTCAGCTGGGAGCAGCTGACTGTTCATGCTAAAGCCCCAACTACCATGATATACCTTCTGGACTGCTCCACACCTCTGTTGGTTCCTGCATTTTCTGGGCACAATGTATCTCTGAGGCTTCAGCTTGACGCAGGGAGATAAGGATGGCTGGGAAGTGCAAGGAAGGGTTTCCAGGGCCTGGAGGGCAATGTTTGCCTGTGGCTGGAACCAGAGATAGAAACACCTCTGCAACACCACCCAGATGAGGTGGCCTGACTCCTCCTGACTACCCAGTTAGGACCCTTGACAAGCTAAACTCATGGAAGAATCCGTGTAATGATGTAGAAGAGCTGGAATAACACCTCTATTGTTAGTGAAGGCTAAAGTGTATAACATATAAAGATATAATTGAATATTATCATTATTTTCTGTCTTCATAGAGTTTGAAAAGCAATCCTCCAGAAAGACTCATTTAATCTTATGCTTCTTAGGTGTTTTTGAGTGCTGCCCTCTCCAAGAATATACATTTAAAATCTGAAAAATCAGAAAATGATTCTGTGTCCATTCATTTGCCGTGACATGGTGTCTCTGGCTTCAGTGCCTCTACATGATACAGCAGAGAAGGGCAACAGCAAAACATCCCCTTCCTAGCTGTAGCTGAGTGGTAAATGTATCTTATTTCCTCCTTTTTCCTTCATACGCACCCTGCACACCTGATGTGCACTAGCAGCTCCCAGGACCCGTCCCTGCAGTTGTCTCTGCAGTGGTTTTCCCCCATCTGAAAAAACAGCTGCTCTTTCTGCTCCAGATCTTGCTTCTTATTGATTACTTGCTCCTTCTCAACTTACCTAATCATCACAAGCTTTTATATTGCATGTGGTTCTTCTCTCAACTTACAGTAAGAAGTCTATTGGCTATAAATGGAAAATTGAACCTCTTCCATCTGTGGGTAGCTTCTTTAGTGAAGATAGGTTTTGCATGTAAATGGAGCCTATTACATGTCAATTGAATTGAAAAGTGACTCTTAAAACTCTGTTTACCTGTTATTAAGTTTCAAAATTATTATGCCCTATGCCTAAATTAAGTTTAGAAGCATTTCATTTTCATTTTTATTTATCTTGCTATGTAGTCTTATTCAGCTAATTAATGTCTTTTTGGCTTATTTGGTATTCCCAGCAATACTTTCTTATGTAAAATACAATAGAAAAATGAAAAAATAAAATTTTGAATAAAGATGATTAGCCTTCTTCACTTATTCTTTTCTAAATTTACATATTTGGGGGATTTTTTACCTATTTAAGCAAAATAACTTGTGAGGGTTTTTTTAATTGATTTAAATCAAAAACGATGCTATGTAAGTTCTCAGTCTTATCTTTCTGGGGTTTATGCTGGAGTAGCTACATACAGAATTTTTAAGGCTTTGCAGATTATCACTTAAGGGTGTGGAAATCTCTGATAGTGAGTGCTTTATCACATCTTCCATGGGGCTTCAACCAGTAATCAATGCAGTTTCAGTACTGGCCCTATGTCTATGTTGTAGTTGGTGACATCATTAGTTTATTAGAGTAATAAGATTCTCTAAAAGAGTCTTGAGCTCAGTTTTGGTTGTAAAATTAAGATGAACCTGAGAAATTGTGAGTACTTTCTCATCGTGGTATCTGAATTTATTGTAACAAAGGGAAATTTAAAAAAAAAAAGGGGGGGGTATTGTCTCAATATAGTGTGGGGTTATAGTTAAACATGATCAAATTTGCTCATTCTGAGAGTCAGATTTTAAAATCAGGAGTTCATTTTGATATGTTTCTGAATTATTCTTGCTGTGACTTGATTCTTCTCCCTTGAAAATGTCAATGTGTTTATCTGATAAAAAAATGGGACTGGTTCCATTTAGGTATCATGTGATTTGGTTTAGGATAGTAGATGAGCTTGAAGTGCTGAATAGCTGATGATCTCACTAAGGACATGCTCTGAAGCCATATTGATTGAAACATTTAAATCACAATTGAACAAATTTGTGGTAAATATCTGGTGCAGGAGTTTTCTAAATTAGTTTCTCCTTCAAAGGAAGTTGGTGTTTAAACCTATTAAAAGTTATTAATTTTATATGGCATTTTTTCTAAATTAAAACTGAATGCTTCAGTAGAATTGATGTTAATCTCCTTGAAGGTGGAATACATTTGTCAAAATGTAAAGCAGAAGAGAAGATGTGCATCCACACCAATATCACACTGGTAGTTTATATATTTCTTAGAAACTACTGATGTTAACTGAACATACCTGACATCAAATAGGTTATCTAATATCTTAGACTGCAAAAAAGATACCTATGCTCTTTCTGTGAATAAAACTACTGTGGTATCCAAGGGGCGTACACTGTGTAGATATATTTATAACTCCTTTCAAATTAGAGGACTGATCAATCACCAACCTTACGAAGTTCAACAAGGGAACGTGCCAGTTTCTGCACCTGGGATGAGGCAAACCTTGAATGTACAGACAGACTGGGGAAGGAGATGCTAGGAAGCAGTGCCGTGGAGAGGGACCTGGGGTCCTGGTCAGTGGAGAGCTGACCATGAGTCAGCAGTGCCCTGGCAGCCAGGAGGGCCAAGTGTGTCCTGGGGAGCATCAGGCACAGCATGGCCAGCCAGGCAAGGGAGGGGATTGTCCTGCTCTGCTCTGCACTGGGGCGGCCTCACCTCGAATGCCAGGGACAGTTTTGGGTGCCACAAAAAAAGATATTAAACTATTGGAGAGCATCCAAAGGAGAGCCACAAGGATGGTGAAGGACCTTCAGGGGAAGCTGAATGAGAAGCAGCTGAGGGCACTTAGCCTGTTCAGCCTGGAGGAGACTGAGGGGAGACCGCATTGCAGCTACAACTTCTTGACAAAAAGAGGAGGGGCAGACACTGATCTCTTCTCTGTGGTGACAGTGACAGGATCTGAAGAAATGGCCTGAAGCTGTGCCAGGGGAGGTTTAGGTTGGATATTAGAAAAAGGTTCTCCACCCAGAGGATGGCTGGGCACTGGAAAAGGCTCCCGAGGGTAGAGGACACGGCACCAAGCCACACAGAGTTCAAGAGGCATTTGGACACTGCTCTCAGGCACATGGTGTGACTCTTGGGGTGTCCTGTGCAGGGGCAGGAATTGGACTTTGATGATCCTTGTGGATCTCTTCCAATTCAGCATATTCTGTGGTTCTGTGACTTGGGGAGATTTTAGTTGCCAATATTTCCCTAAGTCTTCCGTCTGGGAAGTGGCAGTAACACACATGTACACTAGTCAGAGTTCTGCCCACTTTTGTTTTGCCCCAACTTGGGGTAATATCTGAATGCAGAAATTGTTCATCTGAAAATGGCGAAATGGTGTAGCTGATGCAGTTGTTAAACTTGACCCTAACCATTTGTTTATTTAAGGTGCTACTGTAGCATAGTGATATTTTCATTTCACATCTTCAAGAAAGTCCTTTTCATTTTTCTAATGACTTTTAACATTGTCCATACTATTTGGGAGTCATTTTTTGTAGCCCTCATCATCTCCTTAAATGTTAATATTTTCATTTTTCCCTTGATAGCTGATCTTCAAATCTACTAAAAGTTCACTTTATGTGCTTTCTTCTTTTTCTTTCAAAACTGTTTTTAAACAATACGTTTGCCTTACCTTTTTATTACGTGTTTCCATTTTAAGGTTTTGTTTAATTTCCTAAAATGTCAGCTCAGCTCACCTGCCTCCTACAACATGTTTTAATTTAAATCTTGACTCTCAAGTAGCTACTGTCTCTCAAGCTTTTTCCTCTGTTTTTGTGTCCTGAGTTGCTTTTCTTTTGGAGCTGTGCAGTCAGTCATGTTTTCAGCTTTCCATCACTCGACCTCTGCAGGATCATTATTTTCACTTGGTTCCCCATATTTTTCAGCTTCCTAATGTTTATGTTTATAAAACTAAAGTTACTTCAAAGGAAGCATCTTCCACCCTGTAATACTAACTGAGGTTGAACTTCTTGTTGCTATATTATATTATATCTTAGGCTTTATATCAACAAAAGTAGTCAGAGTAGCATGCACCTACATACAAGAGCAGATAGAAAGCTGGGGGAAGGGAAAAAAACGTTCTCAGAAATGAAAGTTCTCTAGAACCTGGTATCGTATAACCACGTATATCTATGCCAGGTCTTGCATTTGACAAGTTTATGAACTCTGGGAATCTTTTATGTTGTGTTTGACAGAGTATACAAACTGCACCAGTAAATTAAACACTTCATAATATCTAGAAATACTTAATTTCAGGGATCATAGATTTTAAAGGATCTATGAGGAAAGCCGCTGAGTTAGTATTTTACATAACTCTGTCTTGCCTCCATTACCACTGGGTCTTGTAACTTCTTTTAAAATATTGTAATTCTGTAATTACAAAAAATCTGTAATTCCTAAGGTCATTGATCTTGAGAGAAATTGATGAATTAAGGTTCTACTATAAAAAGATCTTTCCCAGTACTTCCAATGTTTGCGAATTAAACCACTCTGAATATAACTTGAGAGTTCTGGGTAATCAGATGTCCAATGCAACAGTCACAGACGGGAACTATCACAGGCTAAGTCATGAAGTCTGAACTGGAGTCTTTCAAAGCTCTTTCAAGTTTGTTTTTGTTGGCCTTTATTTGTCCCCTAAATCAGTGACACTGGTAACTAATGTTCAACTTTTACAAGTTCTGGTCATAAAATTGAGGTACACTGTAATACGTGTGAGAGAAAGATCCAAAGTTGATGTAAGCTAGCTAAACGCTTTGATCTGACTATCTGTTGTTCACTGTGAATATTTAGGAATGCTTCTGTGTGATGCTTATTAGTGCAACATATGAGTGATACATGTACATTAATATTTTTATTTTTATAGTTTACAGCAGAATAGGTAAGTGCTATGTATTTATTTTTGAATGAAATGAAGAGCACAGATGAAATGAGATGCTCCAGGGCTCACAAGAAACCCTTTGGTAGTGCTGGGAATGAAACCTTGCTCTTTCCAAGTTCCCCTTCTCATGGGACACTGTTAAAACTATGTGAGAAGCACATAGGCATGTGCCCAAAGGCAGTCAGCTGTAGAGAGGAGGTTGTGACCACAGGCATGTTTTCTCTTTTAATACAACAGAGAAATTCCTCTCTGAATTCTTCTGAACAAATGTCAGCAATAGGAATCAACTACCTTGTTTCAGGTATTGTTTCTAAGAGAATGTAAATACTTTGTCCAAACTCACTCACAAGTTTCTACTCATTCTCAGGTTTCAGGAGCTTTAAAAATCTGTCAGTCACCTTGAAAGAATATTTTTTTCCTGCTTGATAAAAGTTGTTCCCTCTTTCTCTTTCACTTAAACTGAAAAATATCACAAGCCAAGTGGTGCATCATGGGTGACACAGCCATTCCTACAGCCCCGGCTTTAGCTGTGCAGGTACTCACACAACAGTTCTCCCTCCAGAGTTTCCACAAATCTGGCCCAGATAGTCTCAGAAATGGGCAAATTGTCCCTCCTTCTTGGGATGCTGACCCCAGATCAGCAGTGCGCATATGGAAGTCCTTCTCTTCAACCACTTGCTTCAGTTCCATGAAATGACCTTTATCATGTGGTCTACCCAGAATCTGTTGCTTCCCTGCTGATCATGTTTGGAAAAACCAACCTTCTCAAGGAAATCAATGTCTTCAGAAAAAAACTAGAGACCGAAAGCAAAACACGATGGTTAACCAACTTTCTTGTTTTTCCAAGACAGACTCTGGGTTTTGCCCTGCCCCATGTAGTTGACCACCAAGTAGGGGATATTTGTCCATATTTTACAGGTGAATCACAGATATAGCTATATTAGGAAATTATTTTTATTCATAGAATTATGTTGTATGATCCGAACAATGCATGACAGCACATACTTCAGTAACAAAAAATATAATTAAAGTTTCTTGAGAGGAACTTCTTTGTTCTTTGGAGGAAAACAGGCAGTTGTTTGGGGGCTTATGTTTCTCCTCTTGCATTCACAGAGGAAATTTCTTTGCATTTATCATATCTGTCTTCTTCCCGTGCATCCCTCAGGAAACATTTTTTTGAAGACTAGGAAAAAATAAAACTAAATATGGCACAGTAATATCCTCTTTTAAGCTCAACACAGTAATTTATATCTATTATCTAGCATATATTATTTTAAATACCAGAAAAAATTATACCCTAGAATGAGCTGTGCTGCACATTGAGTTTTAATCTCCTTCTCCCTAGCAACAATCAAAAGAAACAATAAGGGCAATAAATAGCCAAATAGGGCATAAGAAATGAATAAAAATAGTGACTCTGTTTGGGGAAATGGATCTTTAATCACTTCTCCTCTGATGTCCCTAAAATTGAAGGTTAGAACAATTAACAGTTTCAAAGAGCAGTTTCAAAATAGCCTCAGAAATGGTCTTAGTCTCCAGAACAATAGGCCTTTTCTAAAATAAACATTATAATACCGTGGGGATCTTGCTGACTTCAGAAAGTTCAAAAGACATCCATTCTCCCACACACAGAGAAAGGAGAAGCAGCAGCCTCAGGCCGTGTCTTCACTGAAAAAAAGGCATGTCTTTACACTGCATTAAATTTAGATGGCGGAGGTGTTGCTTTACTATGACAGTGGGGGGAAGAGTAAGGGAGTTTTAGCTTTCTCATAGGCAATTTGAGGTCATCCTTGAGCTGAGGTACAAAGACAACCTTGATGAGGCTCAGTAATAATTTAAAGCTAGGGGTTTAACAAGTTTTAATGGCCATCCTGGGTTATTTATTTAAATGCAAAATGGAAATGGTTCCCCATATCCATGTGAAGTCAAGCCTGAATATGTTGTACACCAGCAAGCTGACAGCAATCTTACAGCAGAAACTAAAACTGCAGCTGCTCTGGCTTTCTGTGTTTAACAAAGGTTATATTAAAATAAATGACAGTGTCTCTTTCAGTGCAGGCTCAAAGGGTGGGTTTTGTATTTCCAAGGGCCAGCCTCCAACTGAAAGGGCTGACTGGTTGAAGATATCTGTATTTGGGTAAGTAAGTGGTAATCTAGGTAGCTCTCGGCTGCATTGCTCTTTGCTCTCTACACTCTGCAAGGGAGCTGAAGCATGTTTTAGTTGTATATTCACTGAGATTTTGTTGCGTTGGAGGTAAATAATACCATGTTCCTTTTTCTACTGTAAAATGTTATCTGTAGTGTGCAACTAAAATGAGTATTTTTTTGCTTCTTTTCTTGTTAGAATTGGATGCTCATGATATAAAATAGATCCTGCTGACAGAATCTAGCATGGTCTTCAGCTGTGAATCATTGTGATAGGGAAACCTCTCTTACCTCCACCAGTCACTGACTGGTGAAGCAGATAGACTGTACTTGTTCTTAGAGAGCTTGCTGTCCCCTGAGCATCATTTTGCCTCACTTCCCTCTGCACAAATGACTGCAAAAGAAGAAGGCCTGAGCCCATACGTTGGCTGAGTGTGTAGATATATGTAGACTCTGTAGATAGCGGTGCATGGAAATCTCCATCTGTGTGTCAGTTGAACATCATCGATGATCCAGAGGTAAAATTTTGTTACATTTTCCTTCAAAGAAATTAATTAGAAACATCATACATGTAAATGCTCAATTGGTTTTACTGGTTGAATATTGTCTCCTTAGGTAGGTTTTTGAAACAATGAACACACCATGCACAACATTTGCAATTAAATCTTTATTGCTACCCTCACAAAGAGTAACTTTGCTACAAGAGATGGAAAATAAAAGGGTGCAATTTTTACTTGAATTCAGCCTTTCTTCTCTTCTGTGAATAATTTTCAGGCAGAATTGCATTTGTGTCAACTTGTTTGTTACTAAAGATTGTGTCAGAAGCCCCTTCTGGATATGTACTACAGCTCTGTGGCAGCAATTTGTGTTCAGAAGAAGTGAAATTTTAAAGATTTTAGTATGACTACATTGCCATGGGAATATATAAATGCTTCTACAGGTTGGGGAAAGAGTGGCTTGAGAGCTGTTTGGCAGAAAGGGAGCTGGGCATGCTGGTTGACACTCAGTACAATATGAGCCAGCAGCATGCCCAGGTGGCCAAAAGGCCAGTGGCATCCTGGCCTGTATCAGCCACAGTGTGGCCAGCAGGACCAGGGAGGTGACCTTTCCCCTGTACTCAGCATTGGTGGGCCACACCTCGAGTACTGCGTTCAGGTCTGGGCCCCTCACTTTAAAAAGGACATTGAGGATCTGGAGCATGTTCAGTGAAGGGCCACAAGGCTCATGAAGGGACTTAGAGGATGTTTTATGGGGAAGAGCTGAGGGAGCTGGGTTTGTTTAGTCTCAGAAGAGGAGGCTCAGGGGAGACCTCATTGCTCTCTACAACTCCCTGAGAGGAGGGTGTAGTGAGGTGGGGTCAGTCTCTTCTGCTGTGACTGCAGTGAGAGGACAGGAGGAAATGACCTTAAGCTGAGACAGGGGAGATTCAGATTAGATTTCAGAAAAAAAATTCACCATTAGTGTGGTCAGGCATTGGAATAGGCTTCCCAGGGATGTGGTAGAGTCACCACCCCTGGATGTGTTTAAGAGGTGCTTGGATCCAGCACTGGGTGGTGTGGTTTAGTGATTTAAGGGGTACAGTGATAGTGCTGGGTGAAAGTTGGACTTGATGATCTTAAATGTCTCTTCCAATCTTGACAACTCTATGATTCTATGGTGCCACGTATATCAGTGACCAAGGTCTTTGATGCACACAGAGAACTTGCCACAAATGCATTCTCTCTTGTTAGCCCTTCAGACAACTCAGACTTCTATTCTTCTCACTAAGCACAATCTTCTTGCAGAAGCTATGTTCTCTCTTGGAAATTATACTTCAGCAATCACGTCTTCTAGTCTTCACCTCTTCTTTTTCTCTTGTCTTTTTCAAAAGTCATCTTTACCTCTGAATAAATGATGTTCACCTGGCCAGCTAGCCCCACCCAAAGCATTCACACTTTATTTTTCTTTTCTCCCTCATAAGCATCACTAATCTGCAGCATACAAATTCTTTGCATATGGGTTTGGAGTTCTTTAAAAAGCTAAGAGGGAAGAGGGTAATTACAGACAGGTGCTGTTGAGGAAAAATTCCTTGTCTGTGTTGCCAGAGAGCAGCTCCAATACCACGCAGCAAAGTTGGAGCTTTTGAGGAACTGGAGGTCTTTCCATTCAAGTAATGGATTCCTATAGTCCTGTTGAAATGGTCAGTGTGATGGTGCAATCAGGGTTGACAGATGCCCAGTGCCTCCCAAAGCAGTGATTTTGTTTCATCTAAAGAGATAAAAAGCAATACTGCCTGACACAGCAAGGTCTTTGGAGCCTTTCTTAGCAGGATACATCTTTCTACACTTTGCTCCTAAGCGCTCAGTATCCCATGGCAACCTCTTTTCTTCAGGGAGCTTTAGACTTTGACATATCATTAATACATGAGTTGCGGAAGCAAAGCTGCAAAGCTGGAGATTGGTTCATGGATTTAGCTGAGGTAAATAGCAAGGAAATTTAAAGGCAGGCTGAAACCAATTTTATGGTACTTCCTGTGGGATTAATGCCTAAATTTGTTTGTCTGGTAATGAAGAAAAGTTATCACCTGCAGATGCAGGTAAAAATTGCAGAGAGAGGTGTTTTTAAAAAGGAGAGATGCAAGATAACAAAACCTAACATTTTTTTAAAAACTAGTGTATTTTAAAGCACTAGCTGCTAATTGAAGAAGAGGGCTAGTGAAATTCATTCAGTATGGAAGTATTGCGACCTGCTTGACTATAGAATAGATATTACTGAGGGGACAGTGGGACCACTGGGAAAAAAAAGTAAGGTGAAGTATATGCTACATATATTCATGTATACTTTGGTATATAACAAACTGAAACACTTGAAATTACAACTGACTCAGTTCACCCCTTTAGTATGTTGAGTCTTCAGCTCCTGGAGGGTAGTTCACTTTTTTGGCTACTAGTTTTTCTAGCAGAGGGCAAAGCATGAGATAAAAAATAAAAAAGATAATATGGAAATGATAAAGAGCAACCACTATATACGCTGACCGTACAATTCAGGAATATTCATTGACTAACCTCAAACTTTAATTTCTGTCAAGCTCAGAATATGATGATTGACCAACAACATCCAAAACCCCTTTCCTCTGGAGTACACATGGCCTTGCTTAGCAAGAAAGATGCAAGTGTATTAGCACCTCCACATGCTTATTGTCTGCCTATAATGTCTTATCTTAATATTTGGATTATATAAGGAGGAAAGATGCATGGATGTAGGCATGGAACCAGTTTCTTCTTTTATTTATGAGATGCAGATCTTAGTTTCCCACAAGATGCTTGCTGATTCACCTGAAGGCAATTTTTGAAGTAAGAAACAGACCAACAAAGGAACAGGAGGAGATAAAATACATTCATAGATTTTATCTGCTGCTGTCTCTTGGTGAAAATTTGGAAGACTATGGCTTCAGATTTAAAATATAGTTGTTAAGGGTTGTGGGTGGAAGGAACTCCGGAAGAAACTCAGGAACTCCAAAAACCAGTATGTTGTGGAATAATTTTACGTGGAATTGGTAGAAGTTCATTTACTCCAGAGGAGACATGAAAAGGAACCTGTATACTTCATCTGGAGAGAATAGATGATAGGTTGCATAAATACTTTACTCTTATGTCTTATTTTACCAGTGCTGACACAAAGAAAGGTTTCTGAATGCATTTTGGAAAGACAAGCTTCTTCTGCTCACACTTTATTGCAAGGACATATCTGAAGTTGCTGATCTAGTAAATCAAGCAGAAGGTCCTGCTTTGTTATTTGTGATTAATAGTTTAAACGTAAAATGATAACAATTTGGATTGACATGGTAACTTCAGTTAGGAGATAACATTAACAAAAACCATTCTCTCTGAATGCACTTGAGCTGCAGAACATCTGAGAAATGGTAAAAATAACATTTTAGATATTGAACTTTCTAAATTAGATCTAACATTTTGCATTAGTTCTTCAGCCTTAAATTTTGTAAAGGCATCTAGAAGATTCTGGGAGAGAAATGTCATCATATGTTCTGATCTCTTGCCCAGTGAAATTTTCCTTAGGACAAAATAATGTTTTAGACAGTAGCACAGTTAATTTGTCCATGTTCAGCCTGAAATCTCAACTTTTAGATGTTAGGGAAAGATAACAGGTTGCTACTTGCTAGAGTGTTTAAGAAGCCTGTCAGAAAAAACAAAACCAGCAATAATAAAAGAAATATCTGTATGGAAAGCCTTACCTAAGGTAGCATTTGGCTTTATTGAGCCTGAAAAAATGACATGTCTGGTCAGAGAAATGTCTCCAGCAGATATGAGATCCCCTCTAGAAGCTGTGGAAATGCAGTGGCTCTGCAGAAAATGGCCATAGCCTTGGAAGTGCTGGGCACTTATATAGATAAAGGGTTACTGCTATTTTTTCTTCAATCCACCGTATCTGCATATCTGATGTACCATTTAGAACATTGAACAAATTTTTTGCACAATGTTGTCTATTTGTATGGCCACAGTCACATGGCGTGACTTGTTCATCCCTCATGCCCAAACTTTTAGTGATTAAATGGTGCTGTTAATTCTCAGAGGTTTTGCTGCAAGACGTCTAGTTGTACTTTTTCCTTAAATCTATAGTTCTTGTGAGAAGCCAGAAGAAACTTGATAGTCTTTATGATCATATGGGAAAGTGTGAAAGTACGGCCTTGCTGCATTTTGGAGGTTCAAAGTCACACTTAAAACTTCCTGTTTTGTGATTAGACAGCTTGTCTTTGGCTACTAATTATTGTCCTGTTTGGAGCTGATGATGGAAATGAGATCCTCAACTGCAGTTGGGGTTGTAAATGCAACTTTGCGATAAGCAATGATAGCTACAGTAACCTGAGATGTGTTGTCCTCAGAACATTAGAAGTGACTTACCTGTGGTGGCTACCATGGTCCAATACTTACCCTTTGGCGTGGTTTGATGCTGGTTTAAACGCCAAACACACGAAATCCAATTACGTGCATAAGGGGAATATGGATTTATTGAGGAAAATGTAAAGAAACTCTGGGGCAAAACAAGGTCCACACTTAAACAGTTGCGATATAAGTTTTTTACTAACAGAATGAAAGAAAAATAAATGATAAGAAATTAAAGCAAATCTTTAAACACCTTTCTTTCCAATGTCTCCTCCTTTACCACAAACCTTTCACAAGTGAAAACAAAACAAGAACAAGGCATTTTGGTCAGAGTCGCACCTTTTCTAAGAGTCTTTTTATGCTTAAGGAAAAAGAGGTTCTTTTACTGTGCCATAGAGTTTTCACAAACTAACAGTCGGCCCGGAGAAACAATCTGCTGAAGTGAAGGTATCTCTCCCATGAATCTTCTGTAGTCTTCCCACACAGCCAAGTTACGGGCCACGGGAGAAA
This sequence comes from Dryoscopus gambensis, assembly GCA_013389985.1. Classification (NCBI taxonomy): domain Eukaryota; kingdom Metazoa; phylum Chordata; class Aves; order Passeriformes; family Malaconotidae; genus Dryoscopus; species Dryoscopus gambensis. Next base: position 33,652 of record WEIT01003755.1, read on the forward strand.
ATAGGGTTTTAATCTTTTAAGGATGAGCTATCTTAGCCTGAAAGCAAAGGTTCTCTGCTTCAAATCTCTAACAGCTTCTCACAACTTCTGTATGGCTTGGCATGGGCCTTTCTTTAAAGTCAGAGGCTGCACAAGAATTTCCCGTCCCCCCAAGTTTTTCCAAATGGATTAAAGTCGTTTCTATGGCTTTGCAAGAAGCATTTTTAAGCTGTGTGCCAGAAGCGCAACAGCTCTCTTTTCCCATCGCCATCTAGCTGCCTTCACTATCTGGTTTCACCCCTTCCCTTCTGTTTCTGATCTTGGAGTCGTCATGTTCAGCTTCATCCCGTGTGACTTTACTTTTCTCTTCCTTCCTCGCTGACTTGAAAGAAAAAGTGTCTTTGT
>WEIT01003756.1:0-27768 GCA_013389985.1 Dryoscopus gambensis
TTAACTGCTTGCATTGCCTTCGTGCTTGATGCCTCCTTGCTTAGATGGAGGGGGAGAGCGCTACAAAAAAAAAAAGTGAGGACATTTACATCGCAATATTCAGATGTGTCATTTTTCTAAGCATATGCCTCTTTACAGTAAAAACTATACTTGTTGCCAGTCACCAAATGTGTTAACTTCGGACAGACTCTGGGAGGATTCCACCAGACTGCCTCAAAGGCACATCAGTACCATTAAGTCAAACTAAATAGACAACTGTCCACGCTCAGTGACAAGAGGCTCTGTAAATTCAACAGGGTATTTACCATTATCCTTTCAATCCAGACAAAGAAAAAAGAAAAAAGAGAAAAATCGTAAAAATTTTTTCAAGTTCCATCTTTTCCAGAACAACTTATGAACCTTCTCAGTTTTATAAATACTATAATTAAGACAAAAAAAATCCACTGATAGAGATTGTTAAAACAATGTACTTTGCTACTGAAGCTGTTCATGATTTTTCTTAAGGAAGACTCACCACTGACTTGTTGAACCACAGGAAACCAATACTGCTAAAATGATCAGACAGCAGAATAGATGTAGATGAAAATTTCCTGCTTTAACACACAGAAAATTCCTGACTGCATGGAGTTGTACAAATAAATATGTTCCTTTTTGTTTCAGTCATTATTATTTCACCTTTTTTGTTGTATGCTGTTTAGCAGAAACTGAAAAACTGAAGATACAGAAACACAACTTGTCATTAACTAAAATATGGGTTTGATCCCTGTAAGGAATACACATAATTAGCTAAAACAATTCGTTTCCATATGATCCAACTCTTATCCAGTACACAGTAAGAGAAAAGAGCTCTCCAGAAAATTTAGATATAAAGCACATATTCTGCCTAAGTCTTTGAACAGATATCAGATTAGGGATGAGAGCAGTACTTTTCTTCTTATGCTTTTCTTCTTATCCAGCCAAATCCTATTCATCCTATTAAAACTTACTTTCAAGCTCCTGACACCCATCACAGAGATCTTCATTTAGAAAAAAACAAAGTTACCAAAAGATGGAAATCTATTCAGTCCTCTAAACAGATTCACCACCACTCCAGAATTTTTTTCAGTTTACTTTTTCAGTCCCCGCAGGATGCTCTGGTGTTCAGAGGTCCACAAAGAGACTGACTGAACAAAGTAACTACAATCTCCTTTTTCACAAAGATCCCAGAAAGCCAACCAGGCCTGAAAAAGCCAGAGNCAGTAAGTTTGGCTTTCAGTTCTTCTGTTATGCAGCTCCCAGTAAGAATTAAAAGCATGCCAGTGGAGGTGGAGTAAATAAGGACAAAAAATGCAGGGGAAAGAAAAAGTCAGCAGGGAAAAACCTCACTGACCTCCCTCAGCAAAACTCTTCCTCAAGATGCAAGGAACTCTGCTGGCACAGAAAGTTAATTTAATTCTTCCTGCCCCACCAGTCTTGACTCAAGGCCATTTGATTTCACAGTTCCAGTACTTGCAGTAGTTAGCAAGTTGTGCCATGCACTCTGCAGAGTGAAAAGCCATGACTGCAGCATGCCAAAGTCTAATCTGTGACAGGCATTCCCAGTTCTGGAACTCTACACAGTGTGCCTTGGATTGCTTGGTGCTGCGAGGCAGCAGATAGGCCTGTGTGCACAGCCTAAACTCTGGGACCTAGGGATGCATCCTGAGAATGTTTACTACCAGTACAATGCTAATCATAATCAGCAGGATAAAAGGGCAGAAGAAAGCCTGTGTTTAGATTGGACAGCAAAGACAAGATCATAGCCGGGAGGCAGAGAACTAATAAAATAGTTCAATTTAAAGCATACATACAGATTAAAAATTAACCACTGTTGCCAAAAAACTGCACATAACCCCACCCACAGCTATACCTGCCTATGTAGGGACTGCCAAACGCAAGTGGAATATGTGCTCTGTGCTCTGTTGCCCCACCAGCATGACCAGCCAAGAGCCACTACCTCACATCTGTCCTGCATTCCAAGAAAGTGCCCAAGAAAGAGTCACCATTTATCATGGCTCTTGATGACCGGCTGTCATAGAAATCAGGGACTTCAATGATTTTTTGGAAGCTAGTCGTCCTCCTGGGTCTAAGAAGTCCTAAATTTCAGCCAGGTAGCTTGACCCAACTGTTCAGAGGTGGAATAATGTTGAAACAAAAATCACCATTGCTGCTGCTGTATGCTTGTTGAGACCATACTAAAGACCTAAAAACTCAAAGCTGCTTTACAGAAAATGCTACAAATACGCTGTCCAAGAGGATATTATCCTCTCCAGTAAATGATGAGTCCACAGACAGTAATGTCTGCAGTCCTGTTTCACCAGCATTTCCATTACAATTCTCTGTTTTAATGAACAATTAACAAGATTAAATACACTTTGGCTAGTAGTCCTTCAAGGTCTATTACAGTACATTGTATTTACATTAGAAATGTTAATGTCACAATTTTTCTTGACTTTGAAAAGTACAACCATAAATCAATTTACTTTTAAAATAAAAACCATACCAAAAATAATTGTTAAAAATCTTCAAACTTATTCCACTATTCTTTATAGAAAAAGTACATTATTTATGCCATTTAAAGGAAAAGCTAATGCATTTTTATAATGTAAGAACTAATTGAATTCAAGAGAACTAAGCAGATCCCAGAAAAGGGCAGCTATTCTCTCTGTACATAACATAACCATATGCCCTAAACCAAATTATTATCTTCCTCTGAAAGTTATTTAGGATGTCATCTCCATAGGGCCTGGCCCAGTGCCATGGAAAGCACAACAATGCACACTGTAGCCGATGAGAAACCTTGCATTCACCCTAGGCTTGAAATCCTTGTGTAGGACCAAAGACTCAAGCGTGAAATGCATCGGGATGTTGAAAACAAGCCTTCATACATTTTTTAAACTATTGATATTCATCAAAACTTAAAAAAACCAACCAGCTAACAGTCAAATCTAAGGGGAACCTTCAAGCTTTATATGCAACGTATGACAGTAGTGAAATGGGAAGTTTTGGGAACTCAGGGGTGTTCATACAGTGCATACACTGCAGTTATTGGTGGAAGTCACCATTTCTGAGATTCATGGTACAAACAGCACCCTGGAATTCTCTCCTCTCCTCCACCAGCTTACTGAAGATGAACCCAGGGAGCAGATAAGCTAAGACAGCCAAAACAAGGTTTCTTCAGTCATTCAATCATCCTTAGATTCAGACTGCTTTACACTGGATGCCTGATTTTAATCATTGTCCATATGTCTGAGTAAGCATAAAGTATGTACTACAAAAATGAAACTTGGACCTTCATACTTTTTGTCAGAAAGCACATATTTTTCTGCTTATAATCACCCCACTGACATGTGAATGATTATGATTTTCTTAATTGTCCCTGGTTTGTCTTCTATGTGATGGCGAAATTTAAAGAGCTAGTATCTTGAAGGACAAATGTACAGTAAGTATTGCTGCATAATATCCCCAGCCAGTAAAGTTCATTATTGAGTCCTAGAATAAAACATGACAGACTTTGTTATGTTATCTTTTCCAGGGTGTCACTACCAACCCAACACATTCTAGAATTTAATAAAGGCTGGCTGCCTCCAACTCATGATACATCCAGAACACGTATTTTTTCTCCACACTGCTTTTTCTAATAACTGGTGCTGTCCTGTTCTTCTTGGGATGGTGGATGACAACTATCACACTTGCACACTGGAATGCAGCTGTAATTTGCCATCCAAAATTAAAGCGAGTTCCATGAAAGCAAAGGTTTAATACATGCATCTAAAGGGGGGAAAATACGGTGCACTGGTCTGTAGCACATTAACTGCCTTGAGTTTAGGATTTTTTTTGTTACACTTCTTTCTTCTACTTTTTTCTACCTGTATGGCATGTGCCCTCATTTAAATCCTATGTATAGCATGTGTCCCAGTAAACTGTCCCAGTGCAGTTCAGAACTGTGGCACAGACTGCATGATTTGAGCAAGAAATGTCCTTAAGCTCTGCTTATATTTTGAAAGCTATGAAAAATAGCTGAAGAATAAATAAAATGGAAATCTGACATTTCAAAGTCAGTGAAAGCAAGCTTAAATAGAAGAGTTATTTCTTCTTATTTATGGTACTCTAAAGTTTTTAAGGTGTATTGTACAACAATGCTGTATAATTATCAGGCCCAAAATTCTTCTGGGAAGTGTTTTTCAAACGGCAGTTTTGTTTGAGACCCTGCTAAAGAGCTACAAACTCAAGCTGCCTATATAAGAAACAGACAATGAAATAGAAACGGGTATTTCTAAGAAACGGCTTCGGAAATTGTCTCCTTGTGCTCAGTATATACAGCAAATATAAATCTTCACTGAAACTGAGTTGTATTTCATTAGCGTCTGCAGCTGCCTAACTTCTCTTCATCTTCTGTGGAGAGGTGGTGGAAAACATTGTTAGTGACAATGACATCACTTGCTAGTGATAACCAGCTATGACTAAATGCAAAATATTGTTGAATCAAGGTTTTCTGGCTAAGCTAACAGGATAAAAACCTTAAGAAACTATATTTACTTTATTTTCTGGAGCTAAGGTCAAGCATGCTGAAGCTCCAGGGGTTTTTTCTGAAAGATGGGATAGGGTTAAAATCCAATTAATAGACAAACTGACAGAGTAAGATATTTGTTTAGGAGCTCTGTAGTAATGTATCAAAGCCAACCGATTGGAATTGCCTTTTGTGTTTACTTCTACCAAAGGAAAAGAGAAGAAAAAAGGGGGGTTTTCTTACAGAGTAGATATACTAACCAAAGTATTCAAATTCAGAACTGGATTCATGCAGATTGAAAACTTCGGAATGCACAAGTAGCAGGCAAGGGGAAAGTGGTATTTTCCCCACTTTGGATGCTCCATAAAAAAGGCTTCATTTACACATCTGTATTTTTAGAAAGATGGTGGTATTTGCTTGTTTCTTCCAGTATATCACAGATAATACTCAGCTGCTGGGTTTATGAGATACTTGCAATTTTAACTCAACAGACAAATCCTCTGTTATAAAGAGAGAACAAATAATGGGGATTTACAAAGCTGTAATTATACTGAGAGGGTTTATGCGTAAGGATGTATTAAAAGAAATACTATAAGTAAAATAACTTTTCAAAAAAGAAATCCTCTGAGCATTATCACCACTTATAGTAAGGGATCTTTACCATAAAAGGGATTTTAAATGCATGTCATCCCTAAAGGATGCCCGCAGACTCTGCCAAGCTCTCCTATGTAGGCTGAAGTTGGTAGCATATACCTGTTTTATGGTTAGCAAATGATGATGAACGAGCAGAGCAAACCTTGAGCCCAAAACAAACCACACTAAAGGCAGATGATATACTCCAGCAACCAGCCAAAGCTTGTCAGCTGCTGCAAGCCTTGGCAGTGAGTCGGGAGCAGAGACCGAGAGGTGGAGCGTGCCGTGCCCAGCGCCGACAGCCAGCGGCCGCACGGTTGGTTGCATGACAGGCACGAGCAGAACCACGGAGCGAGGAGCCCACCCTGGCTACAGATCCAGCTCCTGTAAGGACACCAGCACGTGAGTGACAACGCACCCACTCAGTAACATGCCACCAAGGACAAAGACCATATTCTTGCCTTTGCACTGGTCCATCTGGTCATGAAAGGCACTCGGACACGCAGAAGCAGAATGCCCTAAACCATGGCTGCACCGGGACGCAGCCAGTATTTTGGATCTCTTGTTTCACCAGCAGCTTCCTGAGGACAGGTGTTCCCAGCGCACCAGAGACCTGTGGCTGGTTGCACAGCATTCCCCAGGAGACCTACTCCAGATACAGCTGTGCCCTGAGGATGCTTTGAAGCTGGCTGCCAGCCAGCTTGTCCCAACAGTGAGGAAACACAAAAGCAAAGATGACTTCAAACATCCCACTGTCTGAATTAAAGATGATGTTAGGTTTCACTTCAATATATTCCATGAGCAGAACGTAGCTGAGAAGTTATTTTACTATATGACGCACATTTTTTTATGTAGTAATGGCCACCACAGTTTCCACTCTTGTTAAGTCAGAATGATTTCTACATCTCCTCACAGTAAAACATGGAGCTGGGAATCACAAAGTCAAAACATTTTGTATAAATTTATTCTAAGATCCTTTTGACCTTACCAGCTTATTGGTAAACTAAAATGGGAGAATCTGACTGTTATTCAAGAAAATATAGTAAATAAGATTGAAATTACTTTCCCAAACCTCTTCTCTATTATCAGTGATTCATTTTCCTAGTTTAGATTTTTTTAAATAATTGATTATTAGTATCAGTAACATCGAAGTCTGTATTGGATTTTTAAGGTTACACCTGAACACATTTAAACAGTTGCTAGTGCAATGTATGACCAAAAAAAATTCCACTACTTCATTATTAATTGCTTTTATGGAGACAGGCACTATGATTAATTAGATGGTCAAAGGAATTCCAGATTCATGCAACAGACGTCAGTTGCACTAGTAACATGTTTCCCTAAAAAAAAGTATAACCTTTTTTTTTAATGTACTAATTAAAATGTTTTGACTTCTGGCATGGATTCCCGAACTGAGCTGCAGGAAGGCAGTGCGACAGGAATGCTCAGGGAGGAATAAAGTGGTAAGAAGCACTTGCAGCAAACCCAAGGCACAAGGGGGCTGAGTGGTCCCAATTTGACTGGAAGATGGAATGAGCAGCAACATCTTTATTATTCTTCCACATCAGCATAGAGCTAGTGGTGATAGGAGGTGCTCAAAGCCTGCTGCAGAGGAGAGGGACAGGGAAAATAGGGGACAGAGGCAGAGGTTCATAGTCTTCCATCCTGATCCCTCTGATGTATGATTCCATGTCCATAGGAAATATTAAGACACAAAATATTTTACTTTCTCTCTTTCCCATTTCATTCAGTTTTTTCATTAAGTTTTCGAAATACTTGTTTAGATTCCTATTTAAAAGGAAGGAGTTCAGGAAGTGTTTGAACAATGCTTTCAATCACATGGTGTGATTTTTGGGGCTGTCCTGTACAGGGCCAGGAGCTGAACTCCATGATCCTTGTGGGTCTCTTCCAGCTCAGGATATTCTGTGATTCTATGACAAATCAAGTGAATATTACAGCTAAGCTACAATGGATTAGAAATCCACATTTTCAACTTTACAAACCAGAAGAGTTTTTGCTACATATAGTATTTCAACTTTGGTATTTGATCCTGAAATTAGAAAAAAAACAATCTATGATTTTTGTATTTGGGATTAGTCATATGCACTACGTAATGGAAAAGCTTTATAATTTATCTAAATCATTATTTTATTTTGTTCTCTCATGGTTCCAATTGTTCATTGTTAATTAGATCCAGCCACAACAACTCATTGTGAAAAAGGCATACTCTGTTTTAATCAAAATCTTGGACGGCATTTTGGATGGCATCTTTAAAACTTGGACAGAACATTCTGTGGTTTCCTCACCGATGAAGAATCAAAATGATTAACTATGAACGCATCTTCTACTGGATGCTGACACTTATTATCAGGTTATTTTGATGAGAAGCTTCTTGTTTCATGGAACTATTTTAGATTTCCCTCTGTTTTGTACCTGCTTTCTTCACTCAGAACAGTAATGAACTGAAAACCTGACCCATAGGACACATCCATGGTGAACTCCTAAGTAATTTTTTAATTTCCGTTTTCTGCCATGCAGAAAGTGATGCTGTAAACACAAAATGTGACTGTGACAGTCTCACCTATTTGATATCAGATCATTTTATTTATTACGTTCAAATTACTTTCCCCATTGTTTTATCAGTTAAGAGAAATGGCTGGTGTTTGGGAATGAAACATGCCAGCAAGCTCCTGCTTATGGACTGTCTTCATAGATGCATTTTGGTGACAAGGTACTGGTTCAGATTATCCTCACAGGCAGTTACTGATGACAAAAATCTGAAAAATGTTTCCTTGGCAGAAATAAACACAGCACACCACTTTTATCTATCATATATAAATTGTCATTCAATGAAACTTTTGATTTTAGTGCTGCTGTTTCAAGAACCCTTGCTAGGTTTTACATCTTATTCTGTAAGATTTAGTTCTTTCTTTTATGTCAGGCCACTTAGCAACTTCCTTCCTGCTGTCTCCCCGCACTACAGCCCCATGGAATGACAGACTGACAAACGGATGGGTTTGCTCTTGCCTAATCATCTGTTTGTAGCAGTCCCATATCCAAGTAAAAGCAAAAAAGGAGAAAGCAGCATTGTTTATCATGTTTGCTGGCACTTGACAATGAAATTGAGCACACTCTCAGCAAGTCTGCTGACAACACCAAGCTGTGTGGTGTGGTTGACACAATGGAGGGAAGAGATGCCAGAGGGACCCTGACAGGTTTGAGAGCTCGGCCTGTGCAGAAGTCCTGAAGTTCAACAAGGCCAAGTGCAAAGGCCTGCACCTGTGTCAGGGCAGTACCAAGCTCAAGTAAAGGCTGGGTGGAGAAGGGATTGAGAGCAGCCCTGAGGAGAGACTTGGAGGTGCTGGTGGATGAAGAACTGGACATGATCCAGCAATGTGCACTTGCAGCCCAGAAAGCCAGTGGTGTCCTGGGCTGCACCCAAAGCAGCGTGGCCAGCAGGCCAAGTGAGGTGATTCTCCCTCTCTGCTCTGCTCTGGTGAGACCCCACCTGGAGTGCTGTGTACACCTCTGGAGCCCCCAACATAAGAAGGACTTAGACCTGTTAGAGTGAGTCCAAAGGAGGCCATGAAGATGAAAAGTGGGCTGGAGAACCTCTCTGATGAAGACAGGATGAGAAAGTTGAGGTTGTTCAGTCTGAAGAAGAGAAGGCTCTGGGGTGATCTTGGAGCACCTTCCAGCACCTAAAGGGAGCCTACAAGAGAGCTGGAGAGGGACTTTTTATAAGGACATGCAGTGACAGGATAAGGCAGAATGGCTTTAAACTTAAACAGAGTAGGCTTAGATAAGATATTAGACGGCAATTCTTTACTGTGAGGATGGTGAGGCACTGGAGCAGGTTTTCCAAGGAAGTTCTGGGTGCCCCAACCCTGGACATATTTAAGGCAAGGCTGGATGAGGCTTTGAGCGACCTGGTCAAGTGGAAGGTGTCTCTGCCCACAGCAGGTTCCTTCCAACCCAAACCATTCTATGATTCTGTGATTCTATGAAATAGCCACAAAATCAGTGTTGTAAGGGCTGTAAAGAGAGAATTACAGAGGATTCTATACTGCAGTATATAAAATAGCAAAATCTCACATGCTGTCTAGCCATCAGTAATTCCTGTTTGCCTTCCCCTTGCACTAATACAGGCAATAATAATACAATTGTTTTATAATAAATGTCACTATATCATAAATTATAGTATCATCACATTGTATTATGTAATTACAGACAGATATAAGAATCTGTTTGATTTTAATCTTTAACTTTTTCAAACTATGAAAAGCTTTCAAACACAGTCTGGAAGGAAATCTAATAAGCTCCATTTGCACATATAAGAGGTGATTTTGGATACCTGGGCACTTCTCTGAGCAACTGAAATGTCTTTAATGGAACCTTGTTTCCAGTAAGAACTGAATACCATCTTTCAGATGTTTTAGGTTATGCACTTTAAAATGGCCTTATGCCAAATCATGAGTCACTTTTGAAAATTTAAGATCCTGTATTTAGTATCAAAACCCAGCAAAAAAATTAATTCCTCAACTCTTATCAGAGTAGCACCATATTTTGGAGAAAATGAAAGATCACTTTGGTTGGTTTCTTTCCTAAAACAAAACAAAACACAACAGACAAGGTTTTCAACCAGCCAGTTAAAAATAAACAAACACAAAAATAAGCCTCTTTCTTAAATGGAGTAAAAAATATTTTAGATTGCTCACATATTATACAACTTCTGCCTGTATTTTAGAAGAAAAATCATAATAGCAATAAGAAAAGCAATAACAAAAGATTTTTTGTCCAAAAAAATCTCCTTTTTTGATATGGTACATAATGCTACATCAGCCCATTTCAAGCACTGTGCCTCTAAAAGTTTAAACTAAACATATCATATTTCTACCACTGAATATAAATGCTAAAGATCAAAATTCCCCAAAATTTACCTAGTAAAATTAGCATGACTAGCAGTTTGCCTGCACATCACTTGAAGAATTGACATTCCAAAACTCTTAAAATTCTGCTTTGCCCCGAGAAAAGACACTGAAAAGCAGAGACTGATTGAACAGCAGCCTGCTTCCTTGTCACACAACTTTTATATCCATAATTCCAAGCAAGTTCTGCAAAGTAACTCACAGACATAGAGTTTCAGGGGAAAAAAAATCAACATAGCTGAAATTGTGTTGGTTGAATGCTACAGCATGGCAGACAGCAGCTCTATATGCCAGCACAGCAGGAAAAAAACTCAATTGCTTTTAATAGACAGGCGTTTAGTGCAACTAGTATAATCTGGAATGACATTTTCCCCTGTCTATTATGTAAGCTGAAAGCTAAACTTGTGCTTTTATACAGTATATTGTCTATCTTCAACACACTGCCTTATAAGCTTTCACTCCATTTTTAAGGTATTTTAGTAGCAAAGAAGGAGGGACGTATGACATGTTTGAGATTCCTTCTTAATATCCTATTTTCTTCTATTCTGTGTTCATGTTGCCACACAGACAGACTTCAATATGAACTGTTCTTTGTTTAGTTAGCATGGCTCATATTCTATGTCCAAAAACCCCTCTGAGAATTTTAACTCTCCTCAGAAAATAATTTAAATAGTAAAGAAAAATCCAGGACATTCAAAGGAGAGAAGAAATCAAAAGACGAAAAAAAGAAAAGATGGGATTTAAAAACTCAAGGGCAGTCAATCCATTTTACCAGTATCATTCCCTAACACTTCTTTTTCAACATTTCAGGAAAAGAGGAGAAAAAGCAAGGAAATGGGTAGTTAGAGACATCACCATTTTTATATCCCAGTCATCTTCCACAATGTGCGAACATCTACCTTCGCAACAGCAATTATCCTTGACAAGATTTTCAGAATGGCACTCAGCAGCAGCCTTAGAGAAATCAGGAACTGCCCAAAGAAAGAGCAAAACAGATAATGACACATTTGCTCTGCTAAAATGGGAGTTTATGACTCCAAGATACTTAAATTAATAATTCTTTTCCAATCTTTCTGTCCATCTATCTACTGTTACTCACCTCCGTGCTGCCCCTGGATAAAGCTGATCTCTTAATCGGTAACCCTTTCAAGATAGTCAGCTCTGATAGACTGACTTGTTTTTAATGTATTTTGATAGACAAATAAAGCTGTCTGAGTGCCAAGGAGTCTGCATACTTAAGATTCAGTTCTCAAAGAAGCAAGTGATTAAAATCTAGTGATTTTGCAAGACAAGTTCATGAGGGCTAAAAATACAACACATAGCATCAAAAGGCCTCACCAGCCAGAGATTTGAATACTGGAAGGAGACACAAGGCATAAAAGGAATCAAACTTTCAAAAACAGCGTACTAAATTGATTAGGCAACACTGGAAGAATGAGCCTTACAGGAGACACTCTATTGTGTATATCTGCCAAACATGCTTATGATTTCTCTTAAAAGACCTATCTTGCATTATCCTGGTCGTACCAGATAGTTCATGTCCCACCTGCCTTCCCAGAAACTGTATATCCCAAAATAAACAACACTGCCTCCACTACAAGAATGTCCCTTCCAGGTACACATCACCTCCTGAAAAGGTACTAATAAAGGTCCTACCCCGAAGCTTTCAGAGCTGCGTCACGAGCAGGAATCTCTGACTTTCCCAATCGGTAGAAAGAGCATTCAGCATATACGCACAGACAACACTGCAGAGCTTGTTGGACTACCTATGCATGCAAGAGAGGTGCTGACCACTCACCCAGCTCTACAGACCATGATGCAGTCTGTAAATCTCCCCCTCTCACTCAGGACTGCATTCCTGCTAAACCATGCCACTGATGCTACCCAGGCATCTGACAGAAAGCCTCCTCCACACGAAGCCTTCTGCCAGGAGCACCGATGGGGGATGTAGGGCAGTGGCAGGCGCAGTGCTAGCTCACTGAGCACCCTGGGATGCTGTGCTCAGGAGGCACCAATACCCAGCTCTCCCCTGACACAAAACCTTCCTGCAGATAGTACAGAGCCCATGAGTGCCCCCGTGAGCCACCCAGACACAGGATCAGAAAAAAAGTTTGGAAAAGCCTTACGAGAGGACAGAAATCTATGAAACCACTGTCAGACTCACTCAGAAACCTCAAGATGCTCATGCAGGGAGCAGAGACTGAAATTTCAAATGTAAAATATACCATTTACCGTATACCAGACAATGTTTGTTGTTTTCTACTGAAATTTAGTACAGGGTCTGAGAAAACCTCCTATGCCCACTAGCTGGAGGGGGCTGGGAAACGAGCAATGGCCCATGCTCTGCCCTTTTTTCAGAAAATAGATGCTGAATGAGACAAGCAATGGGAAAAAACAAGCTTAAGCTCAGCACAAAGGGATTTTTTCCTCATTACACACAAAAAACACATGGCAGGGGCGTATTTCCATTTAGCTTTCTCTGTGTTGGTTGCTTCTTTTATATCAGACTGGTGTTGAGCTGGTGAGGCTGACAGCCATCTTCACTCACCTGGCAGACCCCAGCTGCAGGTAAGGTCTTCACATCACGACAGTGCTGCTAACGTTTTCCCTCTAATTATTTTTGCTCAGTATTCTATTCTCTAGGTCAAAAAGTGAGGAAGAACTTCAAACACTTAGAAGAGAATTCTCCTAAAGATAATTATCCACAAAAACTGCAATTCAGAATTAATAATGCCTCACGTCTTTTCTAAAGAGGTTTTTTGAGTCCTATATGCAGAGGAGAGTTTTTTCATTTATCAGGCAGCAGAAAGGGAAGGGCTTTCTACCAGGTGATTTTGAAATTCTTGGTCAAAGGTTAACTTGGTTTTTAACTTCAAAGTACAGAAAAACTCAGAGGTTGAAAGAATACAGTGAAACTTCAGAGGGATGTTACCAACCTGAAACCAGGCTATGAAGGCATGTAAAGCTGCCTTCTGTGCTACACCTTTCCTTGCTCTTGGTTTCACAGGCAGTTCCTAAGAAAGGAAAAGGCAAAGTCCATTTGGGAAAGTTTAAAATATAATCAGATTTTTCTGGCTGGCAGCACCAAAGGCGGAAAGGCAGTTCCACTAATTAAGATCTGAACTTCTGCTTCAACTTCAGTTTTTCATAATGTTACTCGGTATTTTAAAATATGGTACTCATTCATTGCAGGGTGCAGCACCCGCAGGGCAGTGAGTAATGGTTTTACTCCTGCTTCAGTACTGGCAGCAGCATGTTGGACTGGAAAATGAACCTCTACTTCCTATCTATTTTTATAATCAGTTTATCTACCATCTCCTTAATTCTTACCCCCATATGCACGCTAGAAACAAAACATTTAAGTCTCAGTACTACGCTGAAATACATTCACAACCCTGCCATTGACAGCTCATCGGCGACACTGACTTGTAACTGAGGACAGCATTTGGCCCCAACCAGTACATCTGTAGTCTGTATGAAAAATTCATGAGCTAAATCTTTTCACTTCTTTTATAAATAGGAGACAAAACGAGCGAGTCATCACTTAGTCAGCCAGGGAATGATTCAAAATCTAAACCTAGGATATCATGTTAAGGAAAGTAACTGGTAATAGATACAAAGTATATTTTCTTCCCATAGCAGGAAAAGGACAAGATTAAGTTGTTCTATTTTGTGCCGGTTTTTTGTTGCTTCCATTAACTGAAAATGTATACAATACCAAGTAAACATAGCAGTAAGATATTAGACACAAACCAGAAATCTGTAGTATTATATGCCCAGATATATTTTGCTGCAGACCTGAAGTCATACATGTTACTGAAGTCTGGCTTATTTGCAAGCTTTCCTGTTTCACTAAACATAAACATCACTTCTGTAATTTGTGACTAGCTCTGTATTATGAGGTGATATTAACTGAGCAGGTGACAGCTGGCAGGAACTTTTGAATCGAAGGGTCTCTTTCTAACTGATACACACGAAGCTCTGTATTAGCCCTCACAAGATGCACTGTTTACTAAAGATGATTACCCACGAGTAAATAATGAGTCATGATATCCTTAAAAAAGCAAATACACAGAGTTAAAGAATAATTTCTAACACGGGTAAACAGACAGCACTGAAAATTGAATCACTTAGGTGCATTTGTCCTAATTAAGTGTTTAAAACCAGAAAAGCTATAGAAAATAGCCATAATTACATAAAAAATAAGTCAGAAGATCTTTAAAAGACTGTATCTCTTTTCATACGACTGTAAAGCACCATTTACAGACATACAAATAGATAAATGCAGTCTTAAATATATGCAGGTGCAAACAGAAAAGGGATTTTTATTTGGACAACACAACACAAACCATGATAATTTTGTCATTCTTGATGGATTACTACTCTATCCATATAAACAATTCAGACCAAACATATTGGAATTCAGGCAAGAAAGCAGCACTACAAATTTAACACCATAATTATAATAGGGATGCAATCTGCTCATTTTTATTTTATATTATCAGATGACTTCCTATACTTTGGGAATTTAACGTCAGGAAATTCATCTCCAGACGATCACCAACAGTGATGAAATAGTGTCTCCTTCATTATTGCTACTTCCATATGCATCTTATTTCTAATGCCACCTTACACATTTCTAAAATCACCACGAGGCTCCAAAAGTTCCTCAGGGGAGTACGATGACAGAATGAAGATTATGAAAAATAGGCTTACGTCATGTCCACTATTCATCTGTAGGGATTTTGCCTGAAACAGTTTGCTCCTAGTCATTCTGCAGAGCCACCCAGACACCTGCGAAGTTCATCAGCAGTTTTAGAAGACAAATTAAATAGAATCTAGTGATCCTTATGACTTTTTAGCAGCCAAGAGTGGTGGCTCTGGAGTAACAAGAGTTAAAGACCAAAAACATACTCTACTGGAACTGTGATTTTTCTTTCAATCTTCTGAAATGTTTCCTTGTAACGACTAAACTGGAACAAGCTGGATTCTTAAAAAAAAAAAAAGGAACAATAAGGAATTATGTGAATATAGGAAAAACCAAGCACCTAACTTGCTTGCTTGCTTTGTGAACACTGCTGCACTAGAAAAAGATCCAGACTGAAAGCTGAAATGGGTGTTGTCCAAATGTTAGGACTAATGCTCTTTACTTCACATGCTACATTCTGAAATTAAGGATGCCGGGACACATTTGAAAATTTCATGTGAATGAAATAGTTGCATTAAATTTCTTTGCACTGAAAAGCACTGAAGGTCTACCATGACACCTCTGTTCAAGACTAGGTATGACCACCCCATTTCAGGAGGTGCTGCCCAGCTGGGATATCAAACAACTAGAGGAACAAAAGCCAGTAATTCTGACATGGAGACAGAGGTGCTTTTTCCTCTTTCTTCCCTGTGTAATTCTCCTAGCATTGGTCTTGAAATGTAATCTACAATCTTCATATACTTAGTCACGGTTTGGGTTTTTTAAGATTGTGATTTTAAATCACATGTTTCTCGAAAGCTGTAGTAACATTTAAAGAGCTTTTTTTGAGAAGAACCAGACAGCCAGTGAGATGGCCAACCACAGCATGGATATCACAACCTGCCCTGCAAGTTTTCTAAATTACAGACACACTTCTGAATCAGGGTCGCATACAACCTGCAATTCTGCAAGGTCCTCCTCCTCCATTTCTGGCTCACTGGTGATTGTTAAGATCACTGAAAAGGCACCAAGTAGCTTTAGCTGCCAATGTTCATAATAAGAGAGATGGCACTTCTTCCCTGACAATCCACAAACCTTAAAATACTATCAAAAAGAAAAGGAAAAGGAAGAAAAGATCACTGCAATCAGAGCACTTCAACTAGAATAAAGACTCCTTTAGGGCACTTTAACTTCCAGTCTGAAGCTTAAAGGGAAAATTAAATAAAATCTAAAATGTCACACAGTACTTACAAGATTGCATGTGCTTACTTTCAGCAAATACCACTGAATCCTATTTTTGCTGTATCTTGCTTTATATAATTGTATATGTTTAACTAAGGAAAAATATTACACTTAAATAAGGAAACACTTCAATGTATTTTCCTTTTTCCTTTCCATGATGTAAATGGCCCATATTCTCAACGTTGTTACACTAGAGTTAAATTAGGTCAAAGGCATTTAGTGTTCAAAACCAGGACATGTCACTACTACCACAAATGAGCATACAAGAGGGGACTTCAGTAGATGCCTATTCCTCCTCCTCCCAAAGTCTTATCGTTCTGTAATACACAGCTGCTGGTGCTTTACACAACTGTATTCCTATCGACCACTTCCAGGGTGATAATACCATCACACACGCACCAAAGTCTAGTAAGTAGATCCCCTCATTAAAATTTTAAAAGCCCTCAGTTTTTGCCGTTACCTTTTACCAATACTTTCAGACAATACAGACATGGTCACTAACAGATGTATACAGACACTCTGCAGTCTTTGCTAATGTAATTTTCATTTCACACTCTCTACTATTTTTCCAAATCCTGCCTGAACTCTTTCCCATTTAATCTCTTCTGGTTAGGAAAAAAGAATAAATAATGAGCAGTACACAAAAGGGAATGTGGTGTTCTAGGACTGGGCTTGTATAAGCTATAGAAAAATGGCACAAAATTGAGAAGAGCTGGGATAGCTGTAGCATGATGTCATGACCTCTGTTTACAGCCACAAATTACATCAGCAAAGTGACAGTGTTCTGCGTGACCCTGCATTGCTTAATTTTCTCTCTCTTTTTTACCATTATTGTGCCTGTCTTCACTTTACTGATTCTAGTTACTTCCTCCAATTCGATAACGGTCTAACCAAACACATACGTCTCCTACACGTCCAAGCAGAAGACCCAATTTTACTGTCAACACAGCCATATCAAAGCAGCTAACCTGTTATGGAAACAGCAAGGCCAACACCCTACTAATGCCCTAATTTCTTCTGTTAACCAAAGAGATAAAATTATTCTTAATTAACAATGCGTAATTCAGCAGAAACATAACTTGAACATTAAGTGTTGACAGAAAGTGAAATTCATTGACTCAAAAACACAATACATTTACTCCCAGAAATTCAGCTAATGATCTACAAAATGTTCAAAAGATACAAAATACGTGCTGTGCTGCACATCCAGAGATAACAGAACAGTACAGTATCTTAGTTCAGTAGGTTTTGCTCTATTTGTTGAATTACATAATGTTGATTAGAGGACATTAGCTTGGATTACAAAGGGAAGAGCATTAATTGCATTCAGTATCAATACTGCTGGCTGACTGACACAGAAGAATATAAGGAGCCTTGAGTTTTCACAAACTTTCACCAAGCTTTTCATAAAGATATCAGTAAACAAGAAATGCAACAATATGATTCCACATTACAACAGAAAAACAAACAAACAAACACCCAAAACCCCCACCAGAACCTAAGGGAAAGGTTTGAAGAAAAACTCACAAGAGGATGGTATAAATTTAATCCCTAAATCAAGATATTAGTCTTGCCATATACACATATGCAGATGTCTAGGTATACTGATTCCAAATTTAGCACTGTAGATAAAACTACTTCCATCTTAAAAACACCCTGTAAGCAGATCATTTCGCTCACAAAACTGTTGAGCTTTGGAAAACAGCAAGCTTCTCTCACCTACCTTTATTTTTGCCTTTCTTGATTCTCCAGCCATAATAGCCACTGAAAACAATCTCATTAACTTTCATTTTGGAGTTCTGACCCCGATTTCAAACATTGCAGGAAGATATGCATTTTTTAAGCATACGTAATGGTGACTGAATCTCAAAAATCATTGTTGGGATCATAGCTTTTTCTTTCTGACCTATCACTTCTGGGCACTACTTAAGGTCATAGTCAGCCTGTGATACTCACCAAGACTTTTTCACATGGAAACGAGGCAGTAATTCCACCCCTTTGATATTATTGAAAAGGTAGCTTGTTCACCACTAGGAACATCATTGCAGAAAACACATCCAGGTAAACTAGCAGTATAGTACCCCAAAGACTGCTGGCATCTGCTGGCTATAACTTAGTAGCTCAGATTTGCTACGCTGAGACAGAACATAAAAGGTGTGACACCAGACATCATTTTTTTCTGACTCAAAATGCATCCACCAAAAAATGCAAAAAGCATGCAACAAACATGAATCCCCGAAGATCATCCTCAATACAGATAAGCTCAGCAAAAGTTAAGCGTTTAAACTGTAACTTCTGATCTGCCCATCTGCTTTCCCCACTTTGCCCTGCTCTCCAGATGGGAAAACAGGTGAGGTCCTGAATTACTCATATGTAGCTCTGTAGTTTTGCCCACACCCTTCTTCCTGTTACACCATCACCCAAGTGTTGTGAAATTTGGTGCTCCTAACAGAGCTTGCAGATCTTAACTTCACACAGCAATAGGTAAAGCTCAGTCCTATTCTATCACATACCTTGCAACATCTGCCAGGTTGAATCTCTGAAATTCCTCCTGCCTGATGCTCTTTCTGGGTTTAAATATTTCTTCTCTTAAAGAAGAAAAAAAAATGACGTTGAGGTTTCCACAATCCTAATTTGCAAATTGTTTCAAGCTCTTTTAGATTAGATTACCTTCCAGAGCAAACACAGTAATACCATACTACTCTCATTTCCCCAACACAGACCACCTTAAGACTGTGCAGGGCTCACAGTGCCTTTGCTTCTTTCAGCTGCCTGTGTTCACACAAATGGCTTTCATTGACTCCAGGAGATCTTTGAAAAAGTACGGGATGTTCCACTCATCCAGAGCTATTTAAAGGAGCAAGACCTAAAGAAATATTGACAAGATTAGGCATGCTGTAAGGAAACACTTAGCAACAAAACATTAAAAAAAAAATCAGACCGTAGATTTGCATCTTGTAGATCTGGGCTTCAGTGGTAAAGGTCTCCCTTTACATATCTTTCTTGCACTATCAAATAATTAATTCAGCTGCAGACTTGTGATGATCAAAATGGAATACAGCTATATTTATACAGACACGTTTTGAAAAGGCTGAGCTCAAGTTATAGCTTGGCTTAGAGCTGAACTTCACAAAGAGGAGTCCAAGCTTTTTGTCTCATTGCACACTATGCTTGCGCAGACAGCAAGCAATATCCTGTCATCAAACCAATTCCCCTTTTCCTTCTGTCTCCACCATAAATTGCTGATAAACCTTCCTGCTAGTCCTAAGCAGAGAAAATAATGTTAAAAATATTGAGGAAATAGAATTTTTTCAGGAAAAAGGCTGCATTGTTGTTGCAAAACACAGTGAACCTATAAACCAATGTGAACTTATATTATAGGCATGAATTTCCAGCTGCCATGTGTGGATGAGCTCCATGTATGAGCAAAGGTAAAGAGAAGTCTGCCTGCCTGGCTGCCAGCCAGTGTCCACACTGGTCCCCACAGGGCTGTCTCATGAGTAGGTGTAGCAGTAATGGGAGGGGGAAGATTACTCGCGTTCAGGTTTTGTGGCTGCAATTCCACCACTTTCTTGCTTTCAGAACTTGTGTTTCTTGCTACAGAGACAGGTAACCCTAGAAAAAGTTCTCTTAAAAAGCACTGGGAGCCAAACTGGACAGCAAAGGTCAACGGACAGGGGAGGGCAAAGGTTCACAGAGTAGTCTGCTTATGTAAATTTGGCTTTTTACATTTATCTTCCTATGTGCAAAGTATAATCAGAAAAATTACTACTAAACAGCAGGCAAGTCCTGGCTCCTTTTTAAGCCTATGATTCTTCCTATGGGATCAAAGGCCATGATCCTGAGAATTGTCCTCACATGTGCAAAGGTGAGAGCGTGAATTCTTTTTCTAAGCATTAAGTAAGCTCATAACTCTGATCTCTGCATGGAAAATGCACTTAGAGTACCTTTTAAAGTTACAGAGACGCTTCAGTTGTTTGTGTAGACAGAAGCAATATGATTTGCTCTGTTAATCTGGTATGAATTAATAGTATTTTTTTTACTCTCCTGAATTTATTATGGACAAACCTGGCAGACCAGCTTAATTTGAAAGCGTGCTCTACACTTTCCATTGAATGAATCTACCTTAAATTAATTTGTATTTCACTCAGCTCTAACAAAGTGAACTGCAATTCTCTTTCAAAACCTTTTCAGAAAGTTTCAGTCAAGGAATGCCTGAGGCTGGAGAGGACCTTTGCAGACTGTCCAGTCCACCACCCTGCTCAATCAAGCAGGGTCACCTGGACCAGGTTGCCCTGGACCATGTCCACCTGGTTTTTTAGTATCTCCAAGGATAGAAATGCCACAACATCTCTGGGAAACCTGTACAAAGAGTCTTGCTGTTTCTGCAGAAGTAGCAAAGGAAATGTTTGGGATTGGGCTTTCTTATATAGGCAAAATTTTAAATAGTTTTTCTTTCAACTACTTGAATTCTATTCCTTGGAACAGAAGTTGTAACTTGGCAAGAAAGGACCTTATGACAAGGATGAATCCTGCTGTCCCTGTGAAAATAAAAATCTAGTCAGAAAGGGAAAATGGGGAGAGGGGCTTGCCTAAGTTTATTTGTGCTTCACAAACATTTGTTGTAGTACTTGGAAAAAAAACATGTTTCATGCAGGTTCTTAAATTTACCAGCTATCAGGACACTTGAAAACAGAAGGGAGCACACTCTATATACATATGGTTTTCCATGTACATGGCTCCATGCAAGGAAAGTGGCACTGTAGAGTAGCCACTGCAGAGCCAAAGCAAGGAGACTTATCCATGTCACTGCAGGTAGGATGAAGACATGAGGATGGCTAGCTCAGTGAACAGCTCTATAGAGGCAGTATGGCCAGAGCCCTCTCTCCCTCAGGAATCACAGAATTCAGCACTCTCTTTTCCCCAGGTCATGCTATTCCCATTCATTCTTAACCTCCAAGCACAGAAGGCACGTCCCAAAACTAAGAGAGTGCTTTGATATGAGGCCTCTTGAAGAGATAACAGCAGAAGATCCTTCTGCCTCACAAAACACACTCCCACCATCCTCCCACCACTGTAAAGTCAAGGCCAGAATGGCTGCAAGCACATTCCCTGCATCCTACCATGAGAGTGGCAGTGGGTGAGATTCATCTTCCCTGGGCAGAGGATGAAAGCAAACAGGCTTCCTAGGAGGCCTGGCTATCAGAGCAGTCTCTGGGTTCTCCCAGAGTTCAATGCAAATGAAGACAGCTGCCATCAAGATGGTATCTTGTGCAACAACCTATTCTGCAAGAAAGAAGGCTTCATGCATTTCAGAGGCTACAGAGCCCATCACCATTTTTGTCCGAGTCTCACAGCAAGTGTCAGTGCTCACACACACACACAGCAGAACTGCCAGGTAGGGGTGCAAGGGAGGGAGATGCAAAATGGCAGTGGGACTGGGGATAAAAAAGCACCCCAAAGAACTCAGTAACACAGAAAGTCAAGAAAGCAAAAGCACAGCTTCTGGCCATCACAATGGCAAGCAGGACTCTTGTCATTGGCTTATCCCTTCTGGTGGCAAGAAGGCCCTGTAAGAAGGAACCAGGTGTATGGCAGCTGCCTTCAACATCAGCCAGATTCAGCAACTGGAACAACTGACAGGACATTCTAAGGGGAAAGAAGGTCAGAAATGCTATCTCCGTCCATAAGATGCTTCAAAAAAAGAAAAGGTCTCTAGCATCCGCCTTCCATTTCTGGCAAAGGAGAAAAGTGTGAGGTATCTGAGGCATGGGACTGGGGGCAGGGGAAACAGGACGAGCAAGAGAAATAGAGCCAGTTTGCAACCATTGAATGTGAAGTTGGGTAATCAGGTTAGATACCTTCACAGTGCAGAGGTGATTTTCAACTCAAAATTCACAATAACCAGTGATAAACTACTGTTACACATGTATAACTCACAGGCAAGGACCACATGCTCTCAATATTCTACGTAACCAACTGCATTCCCTGTGGCCTGATCCCAAGTTTCCTGGTTTCAAATAAATTTAAGAGGAAGTGTACTTTTCAAGGAGGACTATTATTACATGGTGCTAAGCACCCTGAAAAGTGAAGCAATACCATCCATGGACTCTAAACCTTAGTTTACCTATTCAAAGACACCTGAATTAAGGCTGCATAGCAAACCCTAATTCTGGTACTTCTTCTCTTTTCTTTAACCTTAATAATCAGCAACTTCTGCAGTTAAATAGTTCATCAAAGTCCTCTGGCCCAAGCTGTTTTATTCTGGTCACACAGAGAATTTCAATAAACTAAATCACTCTGGTAAGTCACATCAGTGAATTGGGCACGGCACAAAATACACGCAGTTCAGCACTGCATAGGAAGTAATCTGTGTTCCAGATACAATTTCCTCTGTATTTGTAGAAATAAAATTATACTTTAATTTCTAAGGGAAGTAATTATTTTGCTTTAAAAATTAAACTCGTCACAAATACTCTACAGGGGAGTATTCTTTTATAACATATGTGCATGGTCATGTATATTCTGGATTTACATGGATACAACTCTGTACAGACTCTTTCCCTGTTTATCTAACTGGATAATGCATTTCACGTTATCCTTTTTTAATGAGAAAAAATGTAGTATACAATGTCAGACACCTAACTTATAAAAGAAGGTTCAAGATAAACCCTTCAATTTCCTGAAGTGAGGAGCAAAGTTATTTTAAGCCTTATACATAAATGCTTCAGCTCATAATTATACTTTGAAGCGCCTTGCACAAAAACATGCCACGTTTTTTTGAAAGATGTATGAAATATTAGAAATAAAACAGAGCCAGGGACAAATTAATAAATCATGGGAATAAAACTATTTTAATGTAAAGCTAGAAAAGAGTATAAAGTCACATGAAGGCAATCCTACCTGTCAAAAGCTGCAAGAAGATAGGCAAATGGACCAGGAATATTTTGTGCTAAAGGTCAGAAGAAAAAAACAACACTAAAGAAGAAACAGCTGCAATTTATTGGTGCTCATTCTTTCTACTGGTAGGAAACCAAGCAGCAGCAGCAGCAGCAGCACTCCATACCTGCCGAAGTACAGCTGGGCTGGAGCACATGGCAAGGAGCTGGCACAGCAGAATCAAGAGAAACAATGGAAAGTCATGAGTGGGAGGTGTGGAGTTAAGAGGATACTAAAGGGGGCCAAGGTGCAAGACCAAGTCAGTGGAAGAAAGATGTGAAGGTCTACAAATGAAAACATAAGAAAGGAAAAGGCCCATAGTTCAAGAACATTGTACAGCTGTAGACAGTGAGAGCAAACACGATACATGTCTCAAGGAAGCCAGCTTGCAATGGTGATGAAAACAGCTCTTCTTACCCACAGAAGTATATTTTTCTTGTGAATGTTTTGAAAATGGTTCATCCATATGCATGTCACTAAGATATCAGTTAGTGAGCAATTGTTCAAGGATCCAACTACTTATGTAGTTGACAGATACTTGTGATTTTCTTCAAAGAGCTCCTTTATTTTCCTACACCACAGCTGTTGCAAAGCACATCTTACTGTCAAGCAACATTGGTGTTGTACCTGTGGCATGCAGTTCATGCCAACGAACTCCCACAAAGTATTGAAGAAGACACTCAAACATCAGCCCCAAAATAGGCAAAAAAAATTAGCAGGTGAGCAGAATGAACTTCTACCCAAGGTAAAACAGTAATCATTGTGTATGCATACATACAAGCAATTTGGTTCTACATGTACCAACTTCACTCCGTCCAGTAGAAGAAAGACATTTGGTTTGACTTTAAATTCACTTGATGAGACATTGATCTTCTTGCTCTGTTTTCTACCTTACTATTAGGCAGCTTGACAATCAGTCCTTTTATTTCTTCCAATGGAAAAACAGAACCCTAATTTATTGGGTTAGGTTCACCAGAGGACACAAAACAGTTCTGTAGTTTAGAATGATCACACTGCTCTCATGCGTATAATCTAATTATAACATAAGAGTATTTGCCCTTTTAGTTCATCAGTAAAAATTATTACAGTTTCTCTATATTTAAGACACTTGAAGATACGAAGAATTTTTTTTAAACTGTGGTTTAATCCTTTATTCTTTCACTAGTTTCACAGGATATTTAATTTCTAATAAGCCACATGGTATTTTTGACACACAATAGGTTAGAGTAAAATGAGAATTGTTATGACCAAAAGAATTCAAAATGGAATACTCAAGTTAACTTTTGTACTTCAAAAAAGCCTTTTATTTGCTTTCAATATCCTCCTCTCTAGTTGCAGGCTTACATGCACTTCAGCAGTGTGACCAGACACTGAAAAGGTTAACAACAGAACTAGCTTTTCCAACCAGTCTTTTTACTTGCACTGTCCCCCTACCACGACCATGTTTAATTTAAGTAGTTGTGATGGATAATGGAAACAATCTCATTCACGTGTTGTGAATTAAATGAGAGAAACAACTTATGCAAGACTCAATTACTTTATTCAAAATGTCACCTTGGACCACGAACAACTGATGGAATAACATAGAATTAAAGGAATACAATTCTTTAATCTTTACACAGAAATTTATAGTCTGCCCTTGATTTTAATGACGAAGGCTCTCATAACACATGCACTGTTTGTTTAGTTATCCCTGTACAAGACATAAAATCCTAGCTCATCCCTAAGAAGGGAGATTATTTCTCCACTGCAATATTAATGACAAGTTTAAAAAATGCCAGCAGCAGTACTGCCACTCTAGTGGCCATGTGAATTATTCTGCTAACTTTTTTGATGGGATAAATTAAGCCAAGCAGATCCCTGGACTAAGACTTCCTCACCCACCCAGAGGCCTTCCTTCAGTTAAGCAGATAGAAGGAAAGCACCTTGGTGACTTGGCAGAATTCTGCTGTCATACACCTGAAGAGCTACCAAACAGCTTTCTTTTATTTACTTAAATGAGGCCATGCAGGAAAGAATCTAGGACTACGTACATAGCCATTTCTGATAATTGGAAAGAAGGGAACAAAGACGAACTGTGGAAATACTAGGGCAATCTTTCCTGAGTGATCCTCTGACCCTTTCTGACAGAAAATTCACACATTTAGATCCTGGCCATAATCTTTGGAAACCTATGGCATGGATATGCTGCCTCAGACCCTGTAGGTAGGTGGAAAGTGCTCCAGCATTATCTCCACCTTTCCTCCAGAGGCTAGATTCTCATGTGTTTTGGAAATCTCATAGAAAAAAGGACAAGATGGAGAAAATGTGCACCTCTGCATTGCTACCCTGCACCTTGCAGTACAGCTCTGCTTTCTGCCACGACAGCCATTTCTCATTTAACAGGAAATTAGTTTGGCTGGGAAAATTAGCACTTTCCAAGCCCTAGAAGGAAATCCAAGGCATGAGGGCTCACAGTAATTGTGCTTCTCCTGCCTTCCCTCATCTCAGCCTATTTACCTGAGCTTCTTTCACATGCATGCTTCTTTTGCCTTCTTCAACTTTTAGTAATAAGCAAACCCCAAATCAGTAAACCAGAATATGATGATGGAGAGATAATAAGCTCCAGAATTTCCTTTTTCAAGGAGCCAAAATTCCTGGTCTCACCCTTCCGGTGGCAAATGAGATACTTGCTGGAGGATGTCCTGCCTCAAATCAGGTGGGTTTTTTTGAGGTTTCACCCCCTGACTCCCTTCCAAATGGAATCAAATTTCAAGACAAGCTACACTAGACAATAAACGCTGACAAGCTTCCATGATTTAAGTTTAGCAGTCCTTCTCCTCCCTTTCTCTTGGCTGGGTTTTTACATATAGCCAAGAGGAAAAATCCTGCTCATCATCAACAACAGAAAAGCTAGGAGAGGATATATGCCTGCCACAGGTATGTGTTATTCTGCAAGCTTTTTCACAGAACACCAGTATCTGTTATCACTAACAACTTTCTCCCCTTCACATTTGTAAGAAAAAAAACCCAAAAGGCAGCAAACAACCATATACTGAACAAGGGAATTACAACATGCACGTCAGAGAAAGTGTGCCTTACGACTTCAGATGTCCCACTACTCTTTGAAAGCTCTTTGAAAAATACCTGAAGAAACCTGTCTTCAGGGTAAGCAGCCTCCAGCAAAAGCACTTTCACTTTTTCCAAAATCCCCCATGTCATCCTGACATAATAGGAAATGATCAGATAATAAAATTAATGCTGTAGCATGTAAGAGAGCGAACAAAAACACCACCACTTTCTACTAAGCAGAACAACATTCTCACAAAGAAAGAGACAGCACACAAAAAAAATGACTTTACATAATGACTTGGATATGCAAAGAATTTCAAAAGGACTAAAAAATTTGGCATAACCATGATGTGCTCAACACCAAATCATACAAAACTTTAACCAAAACCTATAAAAATCAATGGCAGATTTCCCGTCAAGTCTTTGGTTGAGAGACTTTTGTTTGAGCCCTTTCAGTTCTGCAAATCAGAGTCCACAGAGTTAAAAACAGATGAAAACCACAGCTAAATCCTGCCTTTTCCAACATGGAGCCATAAGACGTTTGAATTTCCATCCAGCAGCAGCAGCCTCGGTTTCACAACTGGTACGTCAGGACTAGATTATTCCATCATTAGCAAGTAACAATGGAACACACCAGCTCATCCAAAGGTCACCAATTCAAATAAACTGGAAGGAGGCTGAGACTAATTTAAGGGTCCTGGGACTAATATGAAGGGTGATTTCATGCCAGTTAGTAGAAAAGAAAAAAAAGCCTTGTGAGGAAGGAAGTAGGCATACACAGTTTCACAAAACTTTTGTTGTTATTGTGCCTTAAACAGCTGTTCTATGAGAAAGTGAAGGTCTATACTTTCCATTGATTTACTCCAGCTTCTTCTTTTTAAAAAAGGCTATACATTCATATAGCTGTACTATTTAGAGTTTAAAGTAAGGGAGAGAACTCAAGCCTCTCTATGAGGCAATACAACAAATCAATGCAACTGCACTGATTATGGTAAAGTCTCCTGAAAATGACCTTGTTATTACAGAAATTTCTTATAAAAGAGCAAACCCTTTGCTCTGTTGTTTTGGTTTTTCCTCTCAAATGTTTATTCAGAAGGGAAAACAGGAACCAGAAAATCTAGTAAATTGTCTCAACACACAAGTAGTACTGAACTGTAAAAGGAAAACAAACTATTTTTTATAAAAATATCCAGTCTATCAATTATGCAAACACATATTTACGACAGACTAAGTTTTATAAATAAATGCTAAATATGTTACTATAACTAGCAGATGGCTCAGTTCGAATGCACGAATTTTGTGTTAAGTTAAAATACTAAAGGGAACAGGGCTTATACTGTAGAAAAAAATGTCCCGCTTGCCTTCCTGGTAAGACCTGGTATTTATTACAGCATTTTTAACCCGTGTTTCGCCTTCCTCCCTCCGGATCACAGGAGGATAAACAAGGTTTCTGGGGACCAGGAGCTACGGGGCTCCTACCACTCACCAGAACAGGTGCGATCCTTCCTTCCTACCGGCAACTGGCTTCTTAGGGCTGACAATGTTCCCTTTTCCATTTTACTCGTACGCTGCCTGATCAATCCACCCACTACAGCTTCCAAGCCTTCCCCGTCTATATTTAGTTAACAATTAACACATTTGGCTTTTTAACTTCGCGGATTTCTGTTGTTGTTGTTGTTGTCGCCGCCGCTTTAGAAAGTCAAATAGAAAACTTCAATGGGTAAACTCTTAACGGGGAAATACCACCTATGCTGCAAACA
>WEIT01003756.1:28618-41008 GCA_013389985.1 Dryoscopus gambensis
CAGCTGCGGGCGGCTGGGGAGCCGCTGCGCGGGGACCGCGGCGCTTTTCTGCTTCGGATATTACAATCCCGTGACCGCGGGTCGTCCTGTCAGAGGGACACGGGCACGGGAAATGAGGATTCCCCGTGGTCTGAGGCCGAAGGCAGCGGCCCTCGCTAACAACTGTGCCGCGCCTCAGCCTCTGGAGTGGGCAGCCAGGGCAGCCGCGGCTCTGCGCAAATACAAAGTCAAAGGGCTTGTTGATGGCACGTCCTGCATCCGGCTGGATTGTCCCGCTGTCGACTCGCATGCTTTTCCCATGGGCTTTGACAGGCACACCCTGCTGCGAGGCCTCTACCCTAAGGGTGTGGGCAGCCCCGGTGGCTACTGGCAGCTGGCAGACCCCTCTCTACAGGGATGCCCAGTGAAGGGTCTCCCCTTGCCCCCACATCTATGAGTTTGGGGAACCAAGGGGTCAGGGTGAGAGGGTAGCCCACCTGCCCTGCTGACAGCTGATCCATGCAGGAGCCATCAGGAATGAGGTGGCTGTAACCAGCACACTGGCTCTGACAGGAGAATGAAGACTGATGGGCCTCTGGGCTACAAAACCGGGGTAAATTGGGTCTCAGAAACATGACTACCTCACCTCAGGCCAGCTCTTAGCAAGGCAAGCAGGTCTGGGAGGCTGTAGGTTTCCTGGCCTTCAGTCATGCTCAGAAGAATGTGCTCAGAAAAGGATGACAGTACATCCCCACCGCCCATCTCTAATTCATGAGGCAGGGAAAGCAAGGAAGAAGTACTCAGAGTCTCATTAACAGCTATCAGCTTGAGCAAGTAAGATGGCGTCTGAAGTAACAGGCGTGAAAGCAATATTTGCTTGAAAGAATAAGATCAGTTTGTTTCTCCTTAAGGAATTACAGGAATATTAAAGCCTTCTTGCAGTTATAAATCATTTAATGCAAATCATTTAATCCAAACAGAATTTTTACAGGCTCATGAGGCTCACTCATTTTGCCAAGAGTGAGTCATGTACAAATAAAATGAAACCAACAAAGAAAAGAGCTCTCATACCATGTGTATGTGGGTGATCCTTTGAAAAACTTGTAATTATTTTTTTAACTCTACCACAGCCAGGAAGACAGGTTTGTAAAGCAAGAGCAAACCTTGATAGCTGTAGCCCATCCACGTGTACTTTTTCCTTCACGCAGAAAGTAAGACAACATGTCCCTTGTCAGGCTGAGGACAGCAGTGGCTGTCTAAATGTATCAGCAGTCCCTCAAACGCCATGATTTCAAACCCAGTTGTGTGCTGACATACTAAGGCAGCGAACGACTTTTCGAAAAAATGAAAATAATGTTAAGTGATTAATACTTAGTAAAAGAATGCAGTAGGCAGTTAATCCCTCACTTACGGGTTAGTTAAGGACTTGAGTTAGACTTCATTCTTCACTCCCCATGTCATAAATATGTGCTGCTAAACACAGAGCACAGCATGAGCCAGTGGGGTGGTGATGCACTGCTCTGAAATTACTAAAATGCAGGGACACAAAGCCGTGTGACGGTGAGAATGGGAGCCTTAAAATGTGTCATCATCCCCATCGGGTGAAACTGACACAGAACACCATTCACTGATGGCAACAGCAAATATTTGTGGATACTGGAGAGGTACAGCCTCCTACTATATTCTGATGCCAGTTCCCTGCATCTTTTGGAATAGATATGTCAAAGTATCTCAGAGCACTCCTCTAGCCACCTACTTCGCATGAGGACAGATGCTCCTGGGTCCTCATATGACCACAGTTTCCCTTCCATCTGCTTAGGCAGAAGATGATACTTGCATAAGAAATTTAAGTCCCAGATTTGGGAAATCCAGGACCCTAAGCCCTCTGTAACTTTCACTATCAATGGCCCCGCCAGTGCCTGAAACACCACAGCTGTCTGGCAAAAAGGGTGGTCCTGTTGTTCTCTTCCAAGTTTCAGGGATGTGCTGTGGCTACCATGCATTCACATGAATGCTTTTCTTAGCGGCCATGAAATGAGGGTTCCGTACAACTGCCGGACATGTCAAAGAGCCTCTGAAACCCTGCAGTGCCTGTGCTGCCTGACCTGCAGCGGGCTCTAAAGAGGGAAGGAGAAGCGGAGGGAGGCAGCACAGTTTGTACCAGGAAAGTAATGACAGCATTTTCCTCCTCTCTGAGAAGCAAAGTTCAGGTCATGGACAGGCACAATTTCCCACTGCATCAGTTATGCACAGGCTGTGACTTTGTTCAGGAATGCAAGAGTCAGAAACTTGCCTTCAATTGAAAAGCAACCTAACACTGACCTCATCAAATGCCTGATAGCTGGATCAGGAGCGCCTAGGATGTAATCCGGCTCTGAGATGAGCTGGGAGAGAATCTGTACACCTTCCAGGGCATAAGGCTCTTGTCAATGAAACAGCATTCTTTTGCATTTTAACACAACGACTTAACTTGGTACCTTGGTGGATTTCAGCTTTTTATCCTTTATTGCTCTCATTTTACTTTTCCTTCAAAGTAATTTTTGTCTGGCTTTCACACCTCAGGGCTGGGCAGGCAGGGGAGAACTTTAGTTTCTTTGGATTCTCTAATAGTCATTAGGACATTGTGCATCTGACATCAGCTGCCAGATTTCCTTGTTACTAGTTGGTTTGTTTTGCCCTACAGATTTTTGATTTTAGAGTGGTTGTTTGGCACATCAGTTCTGATACAAATGACTTTGTTTTTTTCTCAGAAGTACCACACACCTCATCTGTTCCTTTTTGAGTTTGTTTGTACACAAGCAGGCAGAGCGCACAGGCAATGGAACATGTGCTAAGCTGAATCACTTGACCACCTAGCATATATTGTCTGGTGGACAAGAGACCGTCTAATCACTTTTTGAAGGAGGGTCTTACAAGACACATGGGTTTTATTTGCTGTTTCCCAGGCCGCTTACTTCCTGGGTACTACAGTGCATGAGGACACAGTGATTAAAGATGAGAATAATCATGGTAAAGCAGCAGTTTAAAAAGTACTCCAGTCTCCTGATTAAATGAAAACTTCACCTTTTAGCAGACAAAGAGAATCCAAAACATTTTGTTTTAAAAGAGTTAAAAGGAATGTGAAAATCAGGAAGCATATATTCCCTTTTCATTTTTAGACTACCAGGAGTGAGTCAGCACAGCAGGAAAGCATCCTGTGTCCCTCTTTAATTGATGGATAAGCAGTGCTTATACACACAACAAAACCGATGGACAGTATATGACTACAATGACTTTAGATTAATTTCCATTTATTATTACTGCTAACTGAGGCCAATCCTCTCTAAATGTCATGAAACACTTCAAAACATTTTGGTGTTAACTGAGGGTATTTGGCCAACATCCTCTAGTCTTTGTCTGGGGCAACATCCATTTCCTGAAAAAAAATGGAAAATAAACCACTAGTAATATATACTGTTTCTTTTCCTCTTCAATTTCCATTTTCCAATACAGTGTAATATATGTCTGCTTCAAGATTTCTGGGGAATATAAAAATAACCTAATGTAATAATACTTTGCTTTTATACAGAGATCCAATTCCATCCTAATACCAGGATTCAAGGGAAACCAGAGCGGATGTGTGACAACAGAAGAGAAATGAATGAAAATTGAGACAAATAGGAAAGAAAAACAAATAACAAGAAGGAAAGTAAAAGAGAGAGAAACAAATCTGGAAGCACACTCTAACCTCCGACGCACAGTTCATATCCATTTTTGATCTGTCATGAAAAAACACAGCAGGGAACTTTTTTTGAGTTATGCAGAGTTGCACATGGCACAGGAAATTAGTGCTCAGTCCACAAAACCAAATGAACACAGGCAAGAAAATCTGAACTGAAAGAAAACCAGCAAGATTAAATTATTATAAAAAATTATTTTAAGATCTGTGTTTCTAAATTGCAGCAGGGAAGTATTGGGAAAAACAGGTCTCAGTTCTCCTACACTAAAGCTAGCTTCCAGACTAAACAGGAATTTGTGTATATTCTCCTTTTTATTGCAAAAGCTGTTTTACTAAAAAAGGCTATTTGGACTGTTATCAAAGGATGATGTGGAGGTTCAAAAAAGTTCAAACCAGATCAGACAATTCATGGCTGACAAGTCCATCAATGGCTAGTAAACATGATGATGCAATCCAGTGAAATTTCTGGTTTAGGAAATTCCCATATTCTCTGGCTGCCAGAAGTTAGGAAATCCTACACTTGTTCTATTTCTTCCAGTCTTTCTGCAAGCATCCTCTACTCATCAGCCAAAGGCAACTGGGGTAGATGGGCCACAAAACCAGTAGTTCATTCTTCTTATTCTCTGAACAGATCATCAAGACCAGTCTTGTCATGGTGCCATCTGCGATGAATTTTTTTAATGAGTCATGACTCCAAATTTCATGATAGTGGACCTAGTTTGGATTTTCCAAAAATACGTAGCAGAAGCAACTTCACATTAATAAACTAATATTAATGCAAAAAGTAGATGACAAATGACAGGCCTCAGTAGCTTTTCCTTCATACTGAATGGGACGGTCAAGGAGCATACTAGGAATGATGTCTTGGGTTTGAACTTTTATACTTTTCAAATCCTATATTGCATAGTGTGTAACTCTAAAGTTTCTTGTAGCTTATTAGCTGCTTTCTTAGGCTTCTCCGAGCTTGCTATTCAAGGACACTCAGGTTGTCCTAGGCCCAAAAGGTGTAAACTGAGACCCCTAGAGAGGTGGAGACATTGAAGAAATGACATCATTAGCTAAAGTTTTAATTGGCAAATTTATGTTGATATGCAAATGGACCAAACCTATAACAGTGTGAAGGACTCATGACTCGTTGTCCATCTTGGGGTCCATTTTGGATGTAGCCTCTGGCTCCCCAGGGTGTACCTTTGAAGGCCTTTCGAATAAATACCTACCTGTATTCCCTTACTCCTGTCTAGTCTGTTTCTAGGTAGCCACTCAAGGCATCAGTAAGGACAGCCCATCAGGCAAGAAGAAATAGCATTTAACTGGCCTTCAGAAAAGCCTCTAGTTTGAAGTGGTTGTGACAGCACCAAAGGCATGCCACACAGTTCCCTTTCAGCAGTGGACAAGCAACATCTCTTTTGAGAAGAATCAAATGGAGAGTGAATGCAGCTGGGAGAGAAGGTAGAGTGGGAAGATGCATAGAGGTCCTATTGAAACCAGATCCCTTGTCCCAAACCCCAGTGGTTTCAGTTAAAAGATTAGGGCTTGGAAAGGCTACTGCAGTTAAAATAATTATAACTGGGTTACTCTGAGGCAAAGCTAAAACGCAGTGGGGAGAGTCTTGATTTTGGAGGCCTGACAGAAGCAAGAGCTCAGCAAGTTCTCTCATTCCTCATCTAAGACCATATGGAGCTCAACTACCAGGTGGGTGGGTGTATTAATTGAGGGATCGTGCAGCTCGTCCTATTCTAAATCAACTTGTTCCTCATAAGCCATCATTACTATGGAAAAGAGAGCAAGAAACATAGAGATGCTGGGAAACAACCTCCACCTTAAAGTAAAAATAACAAAATCTAGGAATTGAGATTCCACCTTTCTACTGAGTTCAGAATAGAAGGTAGCAATCTCTGCTCTGGAGAAGATGAGGTAATCTACTCATTTCACTAAATCAAAGTATGTAAAATAATGCGCTGTAGTCTTCCCATTCATCCCCCACTCTTGCTTTAGCAGTATTTTGCTAAGCTTTATTTTAGCAGGCCTAACACATTCAACAAATGAGATCACTTTACCATCTTCATCCTGAACCCATTCATAGCTGAATTTCTGGAAGATTTTGGAGATATGCACAGAAATTTCAGGGAAGTATTTTGGTTCCTAAGTTCTCTTGAAGAACTCTTCTTCTCTGGAAGAGAAATATTAAAGATATGCTAGCAGAAATGCTATAATGGATAGCACTCTAATTCTACCAGTTTAGAATGGGTTGCCATTTTTTACTCCAAGTGTAGCACATAGTGTAGTGTATATATACCTGCTCAGTGTAATATGTAGTGCTGGTAGAGTTTCAACAGTCATATTTCAGTAAATGCCAATTTAAACTCGGTTTGTCGGACTTACAAGAGGAAATCGTTCTCCAAATGTGATTATGGGCTTCATGTTGTGATATTTATGCTAATAGTGTCTGCAAAAGAAGCAGTTCCTTCACCTAGAAAACCTGATCTCTCAGGAATCCCAGAAGTTGCTTTGGAGGCCAGCTTGAAAAATCTCTCTGTAGGAAGGAAGAAGAAGGAAGGAAGAGTCCTTCTTCAGTCAAAACTCTGGCTTTTCAAGTGACCATCAAGTGCTGCAGCAGAGTGGCAGTGTTATATGGTGTGCATAAAGCTTTGCAGAGGGAAGTGCCTCAGTAACAGCTCTTGCTTGACTTGTAAAGAGATATCAAGTCATGGCATAGCTGTGCATAGCATGGCATAGCAGTGCTATAATTTTTTTAGATAGCTGGTCAGCTGAATCCCAATAACACTAAGATTAAAAACTTACTTATGACCCAAATGCAATGAGAAGTAGTATGGAAACACCTACAGGTCCTTCCTGATGCACTCAGACCCACAGCTATGAACTCCTGGAACAAATTAGAAACTGGCACTACCATAATAGCTGGGTATCTCATTTCTTTAGGATACACCTGAATGAGCAAAACATGAACAAACAAGCAATGGATGAGACAGATAAGTTGCTAATTCCAACATGCAGGAACCTCCTGCTTGTTAACTTATCCTAGTCAGTCCTCTGGCTGCAGAAAAGACAATCCACCAAATCCACACTTGTGTACCAGGGAAATAAACAAATTATAAATGCACAGAGACAGGCTGAACCACTTGCATGTTGTTTTTAAATTATCTTTATGAAAACAAGAACTTGGGGAGGAGCTGAGATGATTAGAAACTGATGATGGCATACACTACCGGCTTTTCCTTCCTCCAAACATATCACCTCATTTCTTTAAATTCACTAGGTCTTCAGACACACCAAGAGCAGTTACTTATTCTTTCTAAAGACTTTTTGAAGGCTGCTACTTAAACTTCAAGCACTGTGAAAAGGAAATAAATATTTCAGGAAATTTTACCTGTTTAAACCACTTTTTAATAGTCTAATGATTTTTTAAAAACAACAATTTGAATTTTGCCAAAAGTGTCATTACAAACCAGAATTAAAGTGCTTCCCCACCCTGACTCCCGAATTCCTGAAATAACATAATAATAACCTGAAGGGAGAAAATTCTCTCGAAAAGATGCGCATTTACTGTTCACTATAGCACCGATTTTCATCATTCAACATTGAAAATGTCCATTAATGAAATAGAATTCATTGGTTTTATAACAATTCTGGTGCAAAATCTTCTTTTTGGAACTCTAATTGATCCTCCAAATGAGCTTTATTAATCACTGATGGAAAACTGGCAAAATCCTACCCCATACTTTGGCAACCTTTCAAAATGTCCAATTAGGTCAAATCAAGGAAGTCCCAGAAACCAATTACAGCAGCACTTCTAAGCCAAAAAATCTCATTGTACTCTGAAACAACTGCAACATTATAGAACAAAAACCCAAAACAAAAACCAAAACCCCTCAGTGTTGCTCTGGTTATGCACCTGAATCACCACCTCCATAGAAATGTGCCAAACAGCCACTCCTTGAACTACATCAATTAATGATATTTGCTCACAGATTTTATTTATCAGTGCCATAAATGTCACTAAGCAGTTCACCACAAGCAACAGTGCCAGACAGGTCCTTAATCTGTCAAGCGAACACTTGCTTCCCTTCAGCGTTTTTATGTTCATTTCATCTCCAGTGCTCTAATTGCACGTGCATACGTCTCCACCTTTTTTATGAGTTTCATGTGTTCTGTATCTCACCTGCATGTTTGTACATTAACAACTGTGTTGACAATGTGATAAAAATAATCTTGGCGGCACGAACAATAGCAACCTTTATCTAACTTCTCAAGAATGTGATCTTTGCTTCGGCAGAGCTTCTGCACGTACAGCCCTATGGTGCTGGTGGGCTGTTTGAGGTGTGTTTTGCTGCCAATCCTAAACCCACCACCCACAGTTAAGAATTAATTAGGACTTGAAGATGCCAGAGGGAGGCAAAACAAACAAAAATAGCATTTTAATTAACCGTAAATAATAATTAAGATTTTGCATTATGTTTAGCATCTGTACATTTCTGGGCTTACTGCAGTGACTCTGAACCTAATGAGATCATCCATCTAAATCCCAGAGGACTAGACGGATCTCAGATCCTAAGTACATCTCCTATAATATCTCAAAACAGTAAATAACTCATTCATCCTTACTGTGAGGACCAGTAATTAAAAATTTTTAAAGATATCACTGTAAATGAACTTAAATTCATATAACCTGGCAAGACGAAAGGAGAACAAAATGTGCACACATAGTAAGTAGAGTCTGAATTTTCACTTCCAAATGTATACCTGTTCTGCCATTTCATAACACAGTGGTCCCTACTTTACCATACTTAGTTATTTAGTTGGTTAAACTTTTTTTTATTTATTTATTTACTTATTTACAGTCTCCTTTTACTTTTTAATTAACCTGTCATTATCCCAACAAAATTAGGAAAGCGGTGTTAGATGACATGTTTTTGCCAACGTCATAAAAGTTATTTGCAACATTTTCCACTCCAATGCTCTTTTAATTACAGTGTTGAAACACAGAACCCTTTAAGTGTCTTCCTATATATTTTAGGTACTCAGTTTTCTGTGTCATTTGGTCTTCAGCTGGCTAGTTTACAAACTGGATCTTAGCAGTTCTTCTCAACATGAAATATTACATTGCCCTGACTCGTGCCTGACGCAGTTACCTGTCATTCAGAAATCAAAACTCTTAACAAAAATCTCCTTACCTTCACCAGGAAAACAGGTAAAATTCCTGCAGTTTTACTTTACCATGGTCTTGATCAAGGTTAACCACCAGGACCTAGTCATACAGAAGAGAGTTAAGGGTTTCTCTTGTGCCCGTCTCTAGAAACCTAAAGGAAAACACCTCTCTGAAGTAACCACATGTCTTTTGTGTTCTGTCATTTTCCAAAAACGGCTAGACCAAACCTCTTAATATATATTAACTATGGCTAAAACCTTAATTCACCAAGAAAGATAACAGAATTCATAGTCCCACTTATATAATGCAGCCTCAATGTCTCATTTGAATTATAACCACTATATGTCAGACAAGTGCAACATTTTAGCTAATATGTTGAAAGTTTCGTGTGACTCCTTTTCTTCCTTCCATTACTGGTTTATTAATCCATTAATAGAAAAACCAGGAAACATTTGAAAGATCCTGCATATCTCTAACTTCCTTTCAGCTTAAGTTCCATGGGTTCTTCTGGTTTTATAGGTGCCATGTGTTCTCCCTTACATTTTGCTAAACTTGTAGGGACAGAACTGGTCAGGAATGATATTCTTGTTTTCTCTTCCACAGCATATTTTTTTAAATGCAAATGGAATAATTGTAACGGAAGTATTAAGAACTTCATAAAAACAGTAAAAACAAACTGGTCCATATTCAGGAAGCCAAGGTCAAATTTAAGTATAAAGTTTATGTCAGGATGTATCCTAATCCTATCTTTTTTTAGAATGACTGCCATTATTTATGACTGATTGCGGGGCTGAATTGCTTTGTTGACCTGGAAAGGTCAGGACTTTTACTGTGTTTTTTCTCTAATTTTATTTATGTCATGCCTTTTCTTTAGCTGTCTATACTCTCGTAACTGCACCACTTTGTTACATCTGTCCTTCTACAAAAGCTTTACTTCCTTTTTATTCATGGTTTGGGGTTTTTTTTGTTTTGGTTTGGTTTTTTTTTCTGTTATGGTTTTAATCATCCCATTAAAAATTGTACATTTCCTTTGGGTAGAAGAAGAAATCAGTTGTTTCTTTACATAAAATGCTGGCTGGTTTGTCATGGCCTAGAAAGCCCAGCTTGGTACAGGACAGCTATTAGACAGTTCCTGGTCTGCAGGACATCCTGTAACACAACATACCTCATAGCTGTGTACGTGCTGCTGTACAAGAGTGGCTGAACCTCAGCCCTTACCACAGTTGCTCCTTCTAGCTGGTAATTCTTTCCAGGAAATCACCTCACAATCTTTTGTCTTTCTTTCAGGTGTATATAAAATCCGTATTTCCTGTAAGTGCCTTTGGTTTTCAGTGCCCCATAAGGGAGTTTCACTTTTTCCTCCTTAACTTTCTTGGCCTCGCTTCTGACATCCCCCTGTCATGGCAGGTACATCATCCTATATCAGCTGTTTTCCTGCTTAGCCCTTTTTCTGGAAATGCAGCCCTTAGCAATTCAAGAATTTCTCAGGGTGCTCCTGAGTATCTTAATTTGCCAAGAAAATAAAACAGTGAGGTCTCAGGGTCTGGGGTTCTAGCTTTATCTGTCATCCATTTAGCAAAATTAGCTCACAATTCCCTAGGGCAGCAGTGTAGGATCCCTCCCTCCTAGATGAAAACTTCCAGAAATGCCTGTAGCAGTTCAGCTATCTACCTATGCTCTGTTTCCCACTCTATTCCTAATCCTTTTCCACAATTTTTCTACAAGCTACCTCTCTTTTTGTGTCTTACTCGGGTTAATCTCCAGATTGTGACAATTTGTGTGATGAAAATTATCATAATTTATCTCCTGCATTTCAGCTCCTTTCTGAGTAATACTATCCCATGTGCTTTTTGTTTGTTTCTCTTAAGCTAGTCAGCTTACTCCAATATTACTTCTGAAAATGTTTGTGTTACCTGGAGCACTTCAGTTTCTTTTTAATAGGATGTTTCCATCATTATCAAAGACATTTCTTTTGATTTAATTTTTTCTCTGTCCCTTTTGTTCTCAAAACTTTTTCATTGCAGCTTTTTCCATGAAAACAAAGTATTGTTGTATTAGCAGGTTCCCTTT
The DNA here is from genome assembly GCA_013389985.1 of Dryoscopus gambensis. Lineage (NCBI taxonomy): Eukaryota > Metazoa > Chordata > Aves > Passeriformes > Malaconotidae > Dryoscopus > Dryoscopus gambensis. The sequence goes on from WEIT01003756.1 coordinate 39,553, forward strand.
CTTTCTTTGCACTAGGCCTCATTTTTTATGAGATTTCCTTTTTAAATCTGAGACAATATGTCTTTCTTCATTTCCCTAATAAATCCTGATACCATTTCCCAAGCCTTTTTTCCTAGCAATGCCTTCGCATTTATTCTGTTCAAGTTTTATTTCAACTGCTCAGTATAAATTTATATTAGAATCTATCTATTTTCAGTTTATGTTTATTGATTCAATGAGAAAGGCCAAGACCTTAAACTTTTGTAGCCAAGCATGCTGCTGCGCTTTCAATTCTTAAGCAACTCTTACCCCTTTTGGCAACTTTGCCTGCGCAGATTGACTCTACGAACTTTTTTTAAATTATACACAGTATCTCTCTGCTTTCCTTTGCCACAGGTTTAGTGCCTCAGTACCCTGCCGTATTTTGTTTTGGGTATAGTTTCTGGGGAAAAAGAAAAATCTTTAACGTGAGAAAGAACTGCTATTTGATTACTGCGTATGTTCTGCAAGTGGCTGGTTTTTGTTGAGGCTCTTTCTGCTTTGCACTGCCTCCTCACTGCCCCAGGGCAAAACTGCTCCACCCTGCATCACCTAGCAGAGCGTCCTCCTGCGACGGCAGGGGTCACCTCACCACGTGTTTTGCCTCTGTTTTGGTGAGACAAAGCTCTACCCCAATGGATGAAGATTGTGGTATGACAGAGATGCAAGACAGAGAGCCAGGACATGCACTGTCTTCTCCTCAGCTCTGCCACCTGTTGCTGCGGGACTTAAGTTACTCCATATTCCGTTTTTTGCATAATATTCTGTGTTAGTTAGTTTACATCGCTCCCGAAGAAGCATCCCGCAGAACACCCTATGCAAGTCTATGTTTTTTTCCATGAGGGGTATTGACTTCACTCGAGTAGGAGGCCAGTAGCACACACTTAAAAATATATATGGGTTCGTGATCCTTCGTAGTCACACGTACGATTAACAAACAGCCTTACTACATTCGCAGAGAGGTTCTTACAACTTGTCTCAATCTGTCAGCTGGTCACAGAGTGCAGTCTGGAATGATAACACACGGCCGCTGCCATCTGTGACCCGAACTCCCCAGGGTTTCCCAGCCATCTCCTATGCTGCCATCCCAGCTGAGCTCAGCGCTCCCACACGCGCCGCGCAGGGAAAGCGCCTGAATTCCCTACGGAGCAGCCCGGCCCCTCCTGCGAGGTCTGTGCAGTTCCCAGGGGTGGGATGAACTCTGCAGAAGCAGCAAACACGACGTAGCCCTTCCTGGAACCTATTTTCTTCCCGTGCAACCAGTAAATACGTCTGGCAAAACGCAGGGCCGGGGGACACTCTGCATCTGACGCTCCCCTTGCAGCTCCAGCCGCGTCCTCGCCGGCGCGGGGAGCCCGGGGCCGGGAGGAGAGCCCCGGCAGGTCTGGGAAGGGGAGGGAGCGGCATTCCCCGGGCGGCGGCACACCGGGGCCTCCCC
>WEIT01003757.1:752-12532 GCA_013389985.1 Dryoscopus gambensis
ACCTCGGGAGGTTCCTGTGCCAAGCACCCGCTTTTCTCCCGATGGATTCCCTCAGTCCTGGGGGTTGAGAGAGCGGGGAGAAACCTGAGCTGCTGTTGGGCAGCCAGGGGTGGTATCTCGCTCCTCACTGGCAGCAGGCCCCTTCCAGAACATCAGCTGGAGCCTCATCTCACCTCATTGCACCCCTTACCTTGGGCAGGGACACCTTCCTCCAGCCCAGCCTGGCCTTGGGCACTGCCAGGGATCCAGGGGCAGCCACAGCTGCTCTGGGCACCCTGTGCCAGGGCCTGCCCACCCTCACAGGGAGCAATTCCTTCCCAATCTCCCATCCATCCCGGCCCTCTGGCAGTGGGAAGCCATTCCCTGTGTCCTGTCCCCCCAGCCCTTGTCCAAAGCCCCCCTCCAGCTCTCCTGGAGCCCCTTCAGGCACTGAACGGCCACAGTGAGGTCACCCTGGAGCCTTCTTGGTCAGCTTCCCTCTTGTTACAGGCCTGAGGGATTCAGTCGGGTTTTGTGGTCGGGTTTTGTGCTACTTCTGAGCCCTGAGCACATGGAGCAGGAGGAGGAGGAGAGGCAGCTCCTCCTGCCCACCCGCAGGAGCAGCAATCAGGGCTCTCCCCTGCCACACCCGTGGACGTAGAGGCCGAGGGATGTTCCGGTGTTCAGGGGTTGCTCTGGCTCCAACGTTTTCCTTCTGCCTTTCCTGTAATTGTATCAACGTGAAAAAAAAAAAAAGAAGTAAATAGGAATTTTAATAAAAGTATAGCAGCGAGCAGATCTAATCTCTAACCTTTTGAAATATGAAGAAGCTGCTTTATCTGCGAGGAAGCACAATCTCTCCCCAGCAGAGATGGGAATTTGTGGGAGTTAAATTAACGAAGGCAGTGCTCCCCTCTTGCTCGTTGAATGTAAACGAAGCATATTGAGGATTATTGCAGAGGGAGAATTAATAAAAGCGGGATGGGGAAGTTTCGGATCCAGGCGTGTTTGCTAATGGTTTCCCAGGCACGGCGAGAGCAGCCTGTGGTCCCAACACCTCCTTCTGTGCTTCCATGGAGAAACAGGGAGGTGCAGATCCCGTGGAGGGGCTGTGCAGCGGGAACGAGGGAGCTGCTGGAGCGAGGAGTGCTTGGAATTCCGCGGCGATTCCATCCCCACACAGCTCTGCAAAGAAAAGCTTTGCACAGTGGGGGTTCCTGGCGCCCCGGACTTGTGGCTGTCACTTGGTGTCCCCCACTTCCCTCACCCGTGGGATGTGCCCGTGGGATCCCCGGTGCTCCGGAGCAGGAATGCCTCCGGTGAGGGGCACCGCAGAGATGTCCCCGTGCCAAAGGGGCCTGGGTGGTCCCGGCCCTTGCAAAGCAAGTCAGGGTAAATCAGTGCAGGTTATGCCNTCCAGCTGCAGTGCTTAAGGAAGGCGAAGCAGGAAAGAAATCCAGAGCTCCTCGCGTGCCTGCAGGCCCCAGGCAGGCTGAGCCCCAGAGATCCCCTCGGACAGGAGCCCCATCAGTGCCCAGCAGCCCTAGGGGGGTGCTGCCCTGCTTTTCAGCCGTCTGATTGTTTACATTCTGGAGTCAGAGTTCTCACAAGTTTCATGTAAATAGTAGTCCATGTTTATCTAACTGTTTCTTTTGTTTTTCATTCCCTTCTCTTAGGGAGAAAAGTTGATGGACTGTCTGTTTAGCCACTCTTCATGGAGAGGTGTCACCTCAGCCTTCCAATCCATGGTCATGGTCAGAGGTGTGTATATTCTGAGAGAGATTAAATTATTGGGGTCATTTTCCCTCAACTCATCCAAGTCTCCGTGTCGTATCTCTCGTGTCCTATAGCGACAGGGAGGTTATCCGGGCTGGATTTGTCTGGCAGCCTGTTAAACCTGGCTGTGTTTCCCATGGCAATGAGTCCCCCACCAGGGCAGCGTTCAGGGCGTGCTCCTGTTTGGGGCTGGGTTTGGTCCCTGCTGCCTTCGCTTCCCAAAGCAAACCTCGGGAGGTTCCTGTGCCAAGCACCCGCTTTTCTCCCGATGGATTCCCTCAGTCCTGGGGGTTGAGAGAGCGGGGAGAAACCTGAGCTGCTGTTGGGCAGCCAGGGGTGGTATCTCGCTCCTCACTGGCAGCAGGCCCCTTCCAGAACATCAGCTGGAGCCTCATCTCACCTCATTGCACCCCTTACCTTGGGCAGGGACACCTTCCTCCAGCCCAGCCTGGCCTTGGGCACTGCCAGGGATCCAGGGGCAGCCACAGCTGCTCTGGGCACCCTGTGCCAGGGCCTGCCCACCCTCACAGGGAGCAATTCCTTCCCAATCTCCCATCCATCCCGGCCCTCTGGCAGTGGGAAGCCATTCCCTGTGTCCTGTCCCCCCAGCCCTTGTCCAAAGCCCCCCTCCAGCTCTCCTGGAGCCCCTTCAGGCACTGAACGGCCACAGTGAGGTCACCCTGGAGCCTTCTTGGTCAGCTTCCCTCTTGTTACAGGCCTGAGGGATTCAGTCGGGTTTTGTGGTCGGGTTTTGTGCTACTTCTGAGCCCTGAGCACATGGAGCAGGAGGAGGAGGAGAGGCAGCTCCTCCTGCCCACCCGCAGGAGCAGCAATCAGGGCTCTCCCCTGCCACACCCGTGGACGTAGAGGCCGAGGGATGTTCCGGTGTTCAGGGGTTGCTCTGGCTCCAACGTTTTCCTTCTGCCTTTCCTGTAATTGTATCAACGTGAAAAAAAAAAAAAGAAGTAAATAGGAATTTTAATAAAAGTATAGCAGCGAGCAGATCTAATCTCTAACCTTTTGAAATATGAAGAAGCTGCTTTATCTGCGAGGAAGCACAATCTCTCCCCAGCAGAGATGGGAATTTGTGGGAGTTAAATTAACGAAGGCAGTGCTCCCCTCTTGCTCGTTGAATGTAAACGAAGCATATTGAGGATTATTGCAGAGGGAGAATTAATAAAAGCGGGATGGGGAAGTTTCGGATCCAGGCGTGTTTGCTAATGGTTTCCCAGGCACGGCGAGAGCAGCCTGTGGTCCCAACACCTCCTTCTGTGCTTCCATGGAGAAACAGGGAGGTGCAGATCCCGTGGAGGGGCTGTGCAGCGGGAACGAGGGAGCTGCTGGAGCGAGGAGTGCTTGGAATTCCGCGGCGATTCCATCCCCACACAGCTCTGCAAAGAAAAGCTTTGCACAGTGGGGGTTCCTGGCGCCCCGGACTTGTGGCTGTCACTTGGTGTCCCCCACTTCCCTCACCCGTGGGATGTGCCCGTGGGATCCCCGGTGCTCCGGAGCAGGAATTCCTCCGGTGAGGGGCACCGCAGAGATGTCCCCGTGCCAAAGGGGCCTGGGTGGTCCCGGCCCTTGCAAAGCAAGTCAGGGTAAATCAGTGCAGGTTATGCCACGTCGGGGGGCAGCTGCAGCAGGGGGTGCGGGCAGCGGGGAGTCTCCAGCACAAACCCAGTTATGAATGTTGGATAAATGGCGAGAGAGGGCCCAGGGAGTGCCCTGTGTCCCGGGCAGGGCAGGAGCCGTGACTCTGCGGGGTGGCCAGGGTGACCCTCCTGCCTCCCGCGTGGGGGCTGCAGAGCACCGAGCAGAGCAGGGATTTATCCAGCATTCTGGGTATTCCCGTGCTGCCAGAGGCAGCTTAATGATTTCTGCGTGATACCAAAGCTGGGACTCTTTTTTTTCCAAGAGATCCCAGATTACCTCAGCACTGTGCTGAACTCTTTGCTGTTGCTCGCACTGTCCAGGAATCCTTCACCCTCCCGTTCAGGTTTTCTGCTATTACAGGGGCTGGTTTCTCACCACCGGGTTTCTTTCCTTCAACCTCTTCTAAGAGCTGCCCTGTTGGGTTCAGAGGACCTCGTGTAGCCCAATTTTATTGTGTCAGCCGTGGCAGAGCCCTGAATGGTGCCCACGAGATTTCTTCATCAACGGGGTGAGTGGCCACAGCTGCAGAGCCACTTGCAAGTGGCCAAAAATGCCCCTGAACCACGTGAACATCCCCTGCAAATCCACCACATCCCCCTGGCGCTGCCAGGCTGGGATTTGTCCTCCTTTCCCCAGGCACACATCCTGCACAAGGTGCGGGGAGTGCAGGGGGATTCCAAGGACAAAGCTGGTGAGCCTGGGCTGCGCCTTCCCCCCAGAGCAAACCCCGAATGCAGCTTTCCTCCCATTCCTGCTTCTTCTCAGACATGATTCCAGTGCCTGGAGGGGTCATGCAAGAAGGCTGGAGAGGGACTTGGGACAAGGGGTGGAGGGACAGGACACAGGGAATGGATTCAGACTGCCGGAGGGCAGGGATGGGTGGGATATTGGGAAGGAATTGCTCCCTGTGAGGGTGGGGAGGCCCTGGCACAGGGTGCCCAGAGCAGCTGTGGCTGCCCCTGGATCCCTGGCAGTGCCCAAGGCCAGGCTGGACGGGGCTGGGAGCAGCCTGGGACAGTGGGAGGTGTCCCTGCCATGGCAGGGGTGGCACTGGGTGGGCTTTAAGATCCCTTCCAGCCCAAACTATTCCGTGATTTCAGGATAATTTCTCCTGTAATTACCCAGTTTTCTGAAGAATTTTGGTGTCTACAGGGCCAGAAGTCCTGACAGAACCTGCTCCTTGCCCCGTTGGGATGCTCCCTCCTCCTCTCCTGGGCTGCAGGCAGCAGCAATCGGACTCCCGAAGCGCTCCTTTGTCTGCTCAGACGAGTGAATTGGCAGCAGCACAAAGACCTAAGGAAAAGAATTCCCATTAAGCCAGGGGCACCCTGCCTGAGCAGTGCCTGCCTCCAGCACGCCAGAGCTGTTCCTCCCACTGCCTCCCTGCTCGGGATTTGCGATTGTTCCTGCCCGTGGCAAGGATTGCCCGCCCTGCCGTGCCCGCCGCGCTCCCATCCCACACTCTTTGCTCAATTGTGCCAGCCCGGGGTTCGGCTTTCTTTGGTCTCCCTCTCAGCCTTCAAAAATATCCTAATTTCAGAGAGCTCGCCGCTCTGTTCAAAGGACTTTTGAACCCTCCCGTTTCCCAGTCATTCACCCGGCCCATCAATGACGGGGAAGAACTGGCTCGTCCCTGGGGATTTTAGAAAAGGTGTAAAATTCACCTGTAAAGAGAAACAGAGGGGCTCAGGGAGCTTGGCCGCGGGTGCGTCACTCTCCCTGAAATCCCTGTCATGCCTCAGGAACTCGTTTTCTTTCTGGACAAATCTGCCAGCCCGGCGCGGGGGCTGAGGGAGGGGCTGGCACCCGGCAGGAGCTCTCCTGGAAAGCTCCCGTGTCTTCATCAGGCCGTGGCATGAGCCCTGCTCTTGGAATGCAGGAATATCCTGAGCTGGGAGGGACCCACAGGGATCATCCCCACCCCTGGCCCTGCCCAGACCCCCCAACAGCCCCACCTGGGCATCCCTGGCAGCGCTGTCCCAGCGCCCCTGGAGCTCTGGCAGCCTCGGGGCCGTGCCCATTCCCTGGGGAGCCTGGGCAGTGCCAGCACCCTCTGGGGGAAGAGCCTTTCCCTGAGCTCCATCCCAAAATCCCAGTCCCTGTCCCAGAGTGCAGAGATCGGAGCTGCCCCTCGGGAGCACCAGGGCTGTGATGGCATCGATGCCCCTTGGGCTGCCCAGAGGGAGGCAGGGACAGCCCTGGGTGAGCTGTGAGAAGGTGAGGTCTGGGATCACACATCTTCCAAGCTCTGGCAGGCTGCAAATGCACTCCTGCGTGGCCCTGAGTGCCTGGTTTCTGCTGCTAAATAAATACATCCAGATAAAAGTGCGGCAGCCACAGATGAGATGTCTGGGGAGAAGGAAAATGCCCGTTCACATCACCTCAGGGTGGTCCGGGGTGGCCTGGCTGAGGTGGGTGTGGACACGCGGATGGTTGGGCTGCAGCCTGGGAGCTCTCTGAGCGTCACACTGCTGGGCTCGGAGGCAGCCCGGCATCATCAAATCCGCGCTAATTGCTCTCATCTCTCTGCTGTTATCACCTGCATCCAGCCCGGGCTGGGTAATGACCGTGCAAGGCGCGGATGCTCAACCTGGCTCCTTCCATCTGCTCCTGGCTGGCCGGACCAGACCCTCCCGGCTCAGGCTGGCTGCTGTGGGCTGCCTGGAGCTGCGGGGCCACCTGAGCCGAGGTGTAGGAGCTGGTGTGGGTTGGACGGCCGAGATGGATGGAGACGAGAGATCTCTGGAGTCAGGTCTTGGAGTATGTGGTTTATTGCAAAGGGCGTGGGTGCAGGAGTGTAAGAGTGAGTGCAAGAGAGTGAGAAAGTCAGAGAGTCAGAGAGTCAGAGTAAGAGCATAAGAGTATGAGCAAGTGAGTAAAGTTCTCATTAAAATACAATAAATCTTCTGTGCTGAATATTCTAATTTCCACTAACCAATCTAGTACAAGATACAAATCCTATCGCATTTACATATAGCCCATAAGAATCATTGCATTACCATACTACGTTACATTTTAAACCCTAAAAACTGCTCTTTGGACTCCTTCTGCCAGGCCAGTGGGGTCTGCTCTGACCCTTGGACCTGCCTATATGCAGAGGGGATTGTTTAATCAGAGAGGATTACCTTCAGCCGGCCATACCATTGTTTTCCTGTTGTTCAGTAACTGAGGCTTGGTATCTCAAAGCTTGCCTTCATTTCAATCTCGCTTATATATATATATATGTATATATTCTCAAAAACTTTTGCCAGGCAATCATATTTATAAGGCTTTCCTGTTTCATCCTCCCCAACACCGAGGAGTGGCTGCTGGGTGTGCCAGACCCCGGGGAAAAGCGTCTCTGTGGGACAGTGACAGAGCGGTGCCCGGCTGGGAGCTGGGGCAGAAGCGTGCCCGGGGTCAGTGCCAGGGTCAGTGTCAGGGATGGGGACGGGAACGACAACAGGGGCTGGAACGGCACGGAAAGGAGAAGCTCCCGCTGCATTTCCTTCCGTGCACGTGCAGCAGGAGGAAGGAAATTAACCCCTGAGAGCCAGCCTGGTGTCACACCCAGGGGTGTGCTGCCCTCCACACGCCGAGGAACACCCACAGCTCCCTGCAGGAGCCCCAGGTTCGCAGGGACACAGGCGGGGAGCCAAAGCAGCCCTAAATATCCTTCCCAAACCAACAGGCCTGGAGGAACCATCACACAGGAGAAGCCCATGCTGAGGGCTCTGCATTCCCTTCCCTCTCCCTGGATCCCCAGGGGATGTCACAGTTCGCAGGGAATACTTGGAGGGTTTCCCTTGTGCTGGGTTTTCTGTTAATATCAGGAAGGAGCCTGCAAGAAAAATGGAGAGAGATGATTTATAAGGGTGATGTGACAGGACAAGGGGGAACGGCTTCGAACCAAAAAAGGGGAAATTTAGGTTGGATATCAGGAAAATTTAGGGTTTTGCAGAATTGCAGGGGTAAAAGCACTTTCTAAAGACTTCTCCGTGAGCAGAGCTGGATAAATGCTGAGGAATTTCTCATTTGCTGTAGAAGTTTCTTTGTCTTCTGCTCACAGATGGCCCCATTTGAAGGCAGGGCATTGCTGGAGTGCCTGGCCAGCGCTGGGGACACCTCAGTGAAGTCCCTGCCCCTCTCCCGGGAGTGCTGGTGGCACCTTGGCTGCACAGGTGGGCACCTTGGCTGCAAAGCTGGGCACACCTCACATCTGCTCCTGGCCTGGCAGCCTCCTCCCCCAGCCCCTGGCCAAGGAACAGTCGACAGGGACAGGCCACAGCTGCAGGGCAGAGCTGGGACAGTCCCTGCCACCGGCCCGAGGGGATGGGGACAGCGAGAGAGAGACAAGATGTTCCCATGGGGAAAGAATCCCAGCTCCTCGAACTGTACGAAACCACACAAACCACAGAATCCTCTCAGGCAGCAGAGGAGAAACCAGCCATGGCAGGGCGGTGAAATGTCCCCGTTCTGCTGTGGTTTCGGGTCCTGTCCTCTGAGGCAGCTGCTCAGAAGCTGCAGGAGAAGCTGATCACATCTGGCCCTGCCCGTGTGAGGCCCTGCCATCCCCACGCCTGCTTGTTCCCCCCGCATTTCTCTGCTCTCTGCTCTGTCTGGTTTTATGGCTGTTCAGCCTGCCTTGTACCTGGAATTAGCTTGGAACGAACTCGGGATCCGCCCATTCCTGTTCAAGCAAGAAGGAATCCAAGCTCCACGGAAATAACCCCCCAAACTCCTATCAGGAGCTTTTTGTAGCTGCGTTAATTTTAGAAGAAAAATTAGGTCCGAAGTGCTGGGCTCATTTTAATGAAGATTCACGGTCACAGCTGAATCCCCTGACGAGGAGGAATCGGCTTTTGAGCACATCGGGCTCGTTAGAAACTCTGCACAAAGTCATCGGAGGCCGACGAGGGGCGGCAGGAAAAGGGGCTAAAGGGGAGCGGTGCTGGGCAGGAATTGGATTTCGGGAGGTTCTGAGGCTGCACTTCCCTTCCCTGCCTGCAGCCGCGGCAGCTCCGGCGCAGGGATGAAAGCAGCCGGCAAAGAAGATAAACAAGAAAACAGCTCTGGAACAGTCACGCTGCCAAAAACAACCTGGGGAGGATGGGGCGGGAGATAAAAGGGAAAGTGCGGGAGGTTTTGGAGCGGCTCCCCCCGTCCGGGTGGGGATGGAGCCGGGGAGCGGAGCTGCCACCGAGCCCCCGGCACCGAGCCCCTGGCGCACAGCTCCCCGGGCACGGGGGCAGCGCAGCACGGGCACCTTCTCCCACGAGCATCTCAGCCTCTGTCCTTCCCCTCCGCAGCCAGCAACGCGGCTCCAGATCCCAGGAAAGTCCCAGAAATCCGACGCTGCTCCTCAGGGACTCTTTCCTTCTTTGCACATTTGCTTCAGCTTTTCCTCTCCCGGATTTTGGCCCCAGGCAAGGCAACGGGATTATACCGGGGATCCAGGGAAGCTCTGTCCTTCTTTACGTGCTCGGTGGTGTTGATAAATCGAGCAGGAGGAGGCAGAGGCGCCTGGGTGGGGTTTCATCATCGCCTTGGTGTGACAAAGCCGTGGTGGCATCCGAGGAGCACGTGGAGCCCAAGGCTCAGGCAGTTCTGGAGGCTGGGGAGGCACGGAGGAAAAGCCAATCTCAGCCCCCGAATATCCCGTGGGGCAGAAAAGCTGACACTCAGTGTTCCACCAGGCATCCTCTGTGCCCTTTGGTGTCAGGACAGGGGTGTGCCAGTTGGTTATGTCTCAGAAATGTGGGATCTTTTCCCCAAGGACTGCCTTCAGCAGGGAGCCTTGCCCACGGGGGAGAGGACGCTGGGTTTGCCGAGTGGCAGCTCCCCTCCCCTGAGCAGAGCCACTGCAGAGACCTCCGTTCCTGCGTGGGCGTGCAGGGATCAGCCGGGTGAGGGAAGGACACGGATTGTTCCATCCCGGAGCCTCCCACACTTTGTGAAGCCTTGGAGAAGCAGGGACAGAGACTCAAGGCAGGGCTGAAGGTGCTTTCTGTGGTGAGCTGGATGAGGACGTGCTGGCAGGCCCACAGTGCCTGGAGGTGGCCTCCCTACATCAGTCAAATCTGCTTTACAGCCTTTGGTGTCGGGGTTTGGAGGTCCCTCGTAACAGCAGACTTATCCCCAAGGAGGGGCCAGGGGAGCTGGGCTCAGGGTGCTGGGGTTCAGAAGGGAACATGCATTAAACCAGCTCTGAATGCCCCCTGGGTGGCCATGCGGGCCTGAGGCTGCCTCCTTCTGCCCCAGGTTTGGGGTTGGGGTCAGGCGCTGCTGAGGCCTGGGGTGGGTTTAGCTGGGCACCTCCCTTCACGTCCCTTCACAGGGTACCAGTCCCTCCTTCCGCGAGGAATGAAGGGATTTTCCCTTTCCCCGGGTGTCCCCCAGCACCAGAGCAGCTTCAGACGGCAGAGCTAGAGCTTTCTCTGCCAACCTCACAGCCCGTGGGCTCTCCTGAGGGAGTTACCAAATGAGCTGGGGGCGCTCAGACCTTGCAGCTTGAGGAAATGATTCCCACAGGGTGCACGACAGGGGATTTTTAGGGGCGCTTCTCCCTTCCCATTGCTCTCTTCCTCCTCCCCTGCATTCCCTGCTCTCCTGGAAACCGCCCGCCTGCAGCTGCAGGGCATCGCCTCCGTCCCCCTCTCCGTGTGCTCCTCCTTGCCGGCATTCCTGGCTGTGCCCTGCGTGTCCTGACAGCTGGCAGCACCCTGGCTGTCTCCAGGAAATGTTTGTAGAGGCTTTAGCTGGGTTTGCAGTGGGTTTGCAGGGAAGCACCAGGACTTTGAGGAAATTCTGCCTCGGTGGCCGCGGCTCACAGCAGTGGAAGCTGCTGTGCCTGAAGGGATCTTGCTCAGAACAAAGCTGTGGTGGCTGTGCCCGGGTCACCGGGCAGCCCAGGGCGGTGCCAGCCCATCCCTGCAGCATCCCGGAGCTCTTCTGGAGCAGGAACAGTTGGAAGAAGAGCGAGTGTATCAGGCTGGCGTGGCGGTGCTGCTCTCTCCACCCCGAGCACATCAGGGAGCGGGAACTTGGACTCAGCTGGACCCCGTGCACCTTCCCAGGGAGGTGCCAACAGCCCCGGGCTGGAACAGCAATCCCTGGGAAGCCTGGGAGGCACATCCCCGTGCAGGGTGGCAGGGCAGTGGGGACAGCACGGCCTGGGGGGCAGCGTGGCCAGACAGCCCTGGGGACAGCGTGTGCCCAGCTCCAGGCTGTGCTGAGGGCACTGCCCTGCGACAGGAACCTCCTGGGGGCACAGGCTGGGGTTGCTGGGTGTCCTGTGCAGGGCCGGGAGCTGGACTTCGATGATCCTTGTGGGTCCCTTCCAGCCCAGAGTATCCCGTGATTCTGGAGAGGGGAGGGAGCTCTGCCCCTGAGCTGGCTGGGGCAGACCCTGCCCTCCCTCGACCCCAGGAGCCCGCGCGTGTCCCCAGGGTGGCCAGCCCAGTCTGTGCACACTGACAGGCGCTGCTCATGCACATCCGGGGGGTTGTACCTCCCCCACACCGAGAGGGAATTCCTCAGCACGTGTCCGTGGCACCCCCGACACTCACACCCGCCCCGGGTCTGCGCAGCCCTCAGACATCCAGAGGGACCCTATTCCCCCCACGCACGGATCCAGGAACCCGCGCACGCTTTTGGGAACAATCCCACTGGCCGGGGCTGCACTGCCTGCAAACCTGCGGCCACCAGAGCCCCCGCCTGCCCACGGGCGCTGCTGTCCCTGCCCCTCCGCAGGGACTGATCCAGCGGGACCACATCCCTGCCCACTCCGCAGGGACCAAGCCCCAGGGACAGGGGCCACGCACACCTTTCGGGACTGCATCCTGTCCGTCCCTGCAGGGACCGCATCCCCAGGGACAGGTACAGGGGCCATACACCACACCCAGCTCTCGGGGCCAATCCTGCCCATCCGCACAGGGACCACATCCCTGGGTGTGGGGTCAGCGTCAGGGGCCACTCACCACATCCCCGCAGGGACCGTGTCCCCAGGGACAGGCGCAGGGCCACACACATCTGTAGGGACCGCATTCCTGCCGATCCCCTCAGGGACCACACCCCCGGGGAGAGGCAGAGCGTCCTCACACCACACACACCTTTAGGGACCACATCCCTGCAAGGACCACACCCCCGGGGAGAGGCAGAGCGTCCTCACACCACACACACCTTTAGGGACCACATCCCTGCAAGGACCACACCCCCGGGGAGAGGCAGAGCGTCCTCACACCACACACACCTTTAGGGACCACATCCCTGCTCATCCCTGCCAGGACCACCTCCCCAGGGGCGGGTACAGTGGCCACCCACCACATCCCTGCCAGGACCACATCCCGGGGGACGCGCACAAGGTCCGCACCCCACACACCCCTACACGGACC
>WEIT01003757.1:14914-43003 GCA_013389985.1 Dryoscopus gambensis
CCTCAGCAACCCCCAAAGCCCCCCTGCTCCCCTCCAAGCCTCCCCCCAGCTCCCCCGGCTCCGCCTGCACCCCGCGGGGGACAGCAGAGCCCCTGGGACCCTGCGGGCCCTGCCCTGCCCGGCCCGGCCAGGGAGGAGTTCAGGAAGTGTGGAGGGGCTGGATCTGACCCCCCCCGGGCGGTGCCTTCGCCCAGCGGCGCTCGGGGCTGCGTGGGGAAGCGCTGGTGGCAGGCAGAGCTCTGCACATCCCCTTTTTCATTCGGGTCCCTCTCCAAATCCCGGGAACTCTGTCCTTGCCGGCTGGAGAGGCGGCTCGGCGTCCCCTCGGCAGTGGTGCTGCACAGCGCTGTAAGGACAGGGAACGCTCGGCGTGGCACAGAAAATCCTGCTTCAAAGCGAGAGCTCGGGCGTCTCTAGCGATCCTCCTTTTGGAAGAGTGCACGTTCTCGCTCGGTTCATATTTATTTTATGATGAAAAAGTCCCTCCAAATGATGAGTGCTGCTTGCGTGCTGCGAATCCGAGAGCTCCCTGTGTCTGAACATAAAAACTGGTGAGAGGCTTCTTTAGAGGAACAGTGGTGAGCACCGGGGGAAAGACTTTAACTCTAGCAGATAATGCCTCCTAAAAATTATTTTAATGAAGATTTTTAAATCAAAACTCTTGAAATCGTTGACCATATTTTTAAGGCTGAACTTCAGCTGCAATCAACAGAGGCTGGGGGGAGAAATATTAGTTTTTTAGGAGGAAAAAGAGATGAGTGACGCAGTTTTTATTTATTTGGGAAGATGTGTTTTATTTAGACTCCTCCCTGCAGAGAGGACAAACAGTGAGGCTGGTTTGCGTTTGCTGAGGGTCTGGCCCGTGTATTCCATCCCAAATCCCACCTGCCCCCGGTCCCTGCAAGAAAATGACTTCACAGTGTTAAAAACTGCACGCAGCTGTGTAGAGGAAAGGGTCCTGCGAGTGGCTTGGCCGGAAAATCGGCTCTTTTAAGTCTTTTGTTAACTCAGGGATGGTTCCCCAGCTGCCCAGCTCTTCTGGCTTCGAGGCAACTTTGCCTGGGCCTTATCTTCACACTAAATTTGGAAATCTGGGTTGGATGTCCATATGTTACTTCTGCTCCAGCTCCAGCCTGCTGCAGGGTTGGATCCTTCACCCTTGGGAATCAGAGCCAGTGTTGCCAGACTTGTCTGGATTATTCCTGATGTTTTCATGTCTTTGATGCTTTATTTAGATAAGTTCTGGTGACATGATTCACCTGTGTGTGGAAGTATGAATGGCAGATTGAGTGCTCGGGAAGCCTGACTTCCAGAGCATTTTAAGGAGTTGATTGACTTCTATAATATGGTAGCTGGTAAAAGATTATACCTTTCAGAGCTGTGTTACCTGAACTTGATCAACATCGCGCAAGGGTTTCAATATTGTGAAGTGCATCTCCTGCATCGGGCTGAGCGCTCTCAGTGCTCCGAGCAGAAAGTAAATACGAGGGGAGGAATTTGTCTTTGTCTCTGGCAGCTGCTGAGCAGTTCCAGGATGGAGGGAAGCAGGCTGGGGTCGGATATTTCTGTCTGTTTGAGCTCGTGTCAGTTGGAGTGAAGTGTAACATCCAGAATAATTCTCTGCGGTGGTGGCGAGTGCATTAAACCTCCTCGGGGAGGAGGAGAGCAGCAGCAGGAACAGAACTTGTTACAGGGGGCTGCAAAAAGCCTCTTGGGACCAGTACCCACAGCCAGGGAAGATCAATCAGGACTTCCCTGCGCTCCAGCACGAGCAGGATCACACTGTAAATTTTACTTCCTCGTAAACGCTCGCCGGGCAGCGCCGTGCGTGGATGCCATTCCTCTGCTCGTTTCTCATCCAGCTTTTACAGAAAATCCTCATTAACTCACTTAGCAAGAACATTTTGAGGGCGGCTGGGCTCATTTAGTGTCCTGTGATGGAAGGAGGGTTTAGAAAATCCCCGGGAGAGCTGTCGCTCTGCCGTGGAAGGGAGGGCTGGCTGCATGTGCAGCTCCGAGCTGGAATCAGCTCCTGTTCCCAGGCACTGCCACGTCCCTTTAAAGCACAGGCGCTGCTGTGACGCTGCGCTCAGCAGCGGCAGGGACTGAGACAGTCCTTTCTCAGAGTGGTGAAGTGGAAGTGCTTTGAAAACCAGGAGCTGAAATGTTCCTGTTCTACAGAAACGCTTGTAATGCTTTCAGTGGAACTTATTTTTTTTTTTTTTTGGTAATTACGGGATCTTTCAGCCTGGCCATACAGAGCTGCCTCAGCTTTGGGGTCACACAGCCAGGACTCCTGCTGGGCTCCAGGCAGAAGCTGGGGCTGATTTCTCAGAATTACACTCAGCAGGATTGTGCGTGCTGATGCTCTCTCGTGCGTTGGTGAGGACGGTTTGTTTTCGGCTCATTGCCAGGGTTGTTTTCTTTTCTCAAGCATTTCTTAAGTGAAATTTAAGAAGTATTTGCTTTCCTTTCAGGATGGGAATGAGTTAGGGAATCTTTGAACAGGGAATATCAGCTGGTTCTTTCCAAAGCTGGGTGTGCTTTTCCGTGGCAAGAAGGGGTGCCACAGAACGCTCTCATCCCGTGGCCGTGACCCTGCATGCCCACGCTACAGAACATAAATAATTCACAGATGTAGTACTGCTCCGTGACCCCTGTTTAGCCTCAGCAGCAACCACTGCACTCTCTGCTGAGCCACGAAGGCACAGATTGGAACCTGGATGTTGTCTGCAGCTCGGGATTGAAATATCCCAAGTGCTTCCCACGGGGCAGCCGAAGCCAGAGGGACACAAGTGGCAGCGCTGGCCCTGGGGCCCTGCTGCGAGCCCAGCTGCCCTCCGGGGAAGCAGCACCGGAGTTTTTCCCAGCAAACCAGCTCTGTATCCTGCTCAGAGGCCTTCTCTGGCCTTGCACGGAGCGTGTCTGAGGGGTGTGAAAGGGAGAGGGAACCAGGCTCTGTGTGCCCAGTGCTTCGCTCCGCCCTCCTCCCGCGGCACCTGTGTTGCTGCAAAGAGGGAAGATACCCGTGCTCCTCTTCTCTTTGGGCTCTGCATTTGCTGCTCTGTGAAGGATCACCGAGAGCTTTTATAAATGAACGTGCTTTCCCCGTGCAGAGACCACAGTTAAACTGATCCATTCCCTGTCGTTCCTGCTCCGCGCTCTGAATTCCAGCGGGAGCCAGAGGCAGTGGATTTGTTTGCCCACAGATCCAAGGAGGCTGCTGCTCTGTGCGAGCCTGACTTGAAATGCAGGAGGGGTTCTGTTCCTGCGGGCTGCATCTCCCCACAGCTGCACCCCTGTGCTTGCTGAGGGGTTGCTGGAGGGGAGCTGCTTTCGGGTGTGAAGGTTATTAGGAGTGCCTTCCTCCAGCCCTGCTGTTCGACGTGGGGATCACAGGCGGCTCCTTAGCTCTGCTCTCTGCTGCTGGGGCCAAGCAATCAAACTCCATCCGTCCCCAGGGCAGGGGAGGAGTGCTGTGAGCGCACCTGGCCGCAGGGACTCTGCAGAAGATTTCCTTTCTTGGATGCTGTTCCTGCTTTCACTCTCTTTCCACTGATGTGTTTTTGTGCTCTGCCTTTTTTCGCTCCACTCGGACCCACCCGGGTGCCTTTCAGCTGCTCTTTGCCCTGCTTTGTGTTGTTCAGTCCTGATGCTCTCTGAGTCTCTTCTCTGAAGTTCCCTGTCCCTCTCACAGGCACAGAATCCAGGGCCACCAGGTCAGCCTGGACTGAGACAAACCAGAAAAAGGTGCAGCCATGAAATCACAGAATCACAATCCCAGAATCACGGAATGGGTTGGGTTGGAAGGGACCTTAAAGATCACCTTGTTCCACCCCCTGCCATGGGCAGGGACACCTTCCACTGGTGACCTCGGAGAAGTTGCTCAGAACTAGTTCTGTTTCCAACCAACCCTGCACCCGGTAATCCCAAGCAGGGAGAACACCGTGATCTTGTCCTGTTTGCAGGTGAATTGCCCAGATCCAGACCCAGCTGGCCAAACCCAGGCCGGGGGTGTATCTGTGAGTGTGTACCTGTATAAAATATTTCTCCTTTTGTTTCGCTTCCGTGCGCAGGGAACGCTCCAGCCTGGAGCTCTGCTCGTGGTTTGCAGCTCGATAATTGGGGTTTTTTGCTGTGTTTTCCTCTCTGAGTCTATTTTGTGGAGAGACTGACTCTGTGGGAGTGCAGAGGCTGCCTGGCCACCGACTTCCTCTGGATGCTTCTGGGTCTGCTCCTTTCCCTTTGAACTTCTCCCATTACGAGAGGCCAGGCCCAGAAACCTCGCTGCCTCTGCCAAATCATCTCAGTGTCTCTAATTCCCATTTTTTTGATATTTTCCGGCTTGCTAATTAACTTTTTCTATTAGTCCAACTCCATCACGAGGTGTCGAGGGAATCCAGTGTAGCTCTGAACTTCTATTTCTTTTAGTTTTGTAATCTCTTCTATCCTTAAGCAGCAGTTGATCTCTGTGCCTTTGGAGATCAGATGCCTTTTAAAATTTCTCCTTCACTTAAGATCTGAACTTTCTCGGGAAGACGAGATCAGGCTGCTTTTTGCTCGCCTTTGCCCCCGCTCACATGGGCTGGCTGTGTTTCCTTAGATCTGTGTGCACTGCATTGCTTGGAGGGCTCAGATGTCTCCTTCCCCAGGCAGATAAACACGGGATTCTTCCACAATAAACGCTGCGCTGAGCCTCAGCTCTCCGCACAGCCTCCTTTGTTGTGAGGGCTCTTCAGGGTTAGGGCTCTTCAGAGAGAGCGCAGCTTTCTTCAGCGAGTTCAAAGCCCCTTAACTGTGCTCACAGCAGAGGATTTGGTGTAAAACTAGACCCTTTGTGCACGAACCTTCCCCACGTGCGGCCGCGCGCTCCCAAAGCCGCGTGAGCCGCGGTGCTGTCGCTGTGTTTGTGCCCGAGGATGCGCGGCACAAACAGGAGCAGGGCAAAGAGCTGGGCCAGCAGAGCATCCTTCCCACAGCCCCTCACGCCTGGGGAGCACCCAGCAAGAGCTGCTGCTTTTATTTTCCCTCCTTTCCGTGAGCGGGGCCGGCGCTCTGCTCCTTCTCTGCACAGCTCCCCGTTCCTCCCAGCACCCCCGATGCCTTTCCTGGGTGCATCTCCCTCCAGGGAGCCTTCTGTTTGTTCTGGGAAGGGAAGGGGCTGGAGCTGGGCGGGAGCAGGGGCAGGGGGGGCACGGGGGCTGCTCCCTCCTGCAGCCAGCCCAGCCTCAGCAGGGCCTGGGGGTACCAATCCCCTCCTGCCACTCACCGTCCCCAAAGGCCTGACCACGGCTCAGGTGCAGGTCCTGCCCTTGCTGGGGACACTTTCTGCTCAGGGTAACATCTCTCTGCAGAGAAACATCCCTTGGAAAGGTTTGTTTGAAGCTTTTAATTGCCAAATCTTTACGTAACGGTTTGGTTCTCTTCGGGCCTGCTGTGTTCACAGGAACTGGTGTGGCCCACTGCGAGCTCAGTCACTGCTGTAAATTCCTTGCCCGCATCACAGCGATGGCAAGAGATTATTCATTTGGACATTGGTGTGAGGCGTGTGAAGTGGTTGTCATTAGAGCTGGATTAAATTCCAGGAGCTTCCCAAATAATCCTTGTATTTGGCACTAAGATTCCTCAGGAGACACCTGGTTTTTCCTTGCAATGTGTATTTTTAAGAATGAATATTTCCTCACTTATGCTGGCTGCAAATGCTCCCCTCTTGGAAGGGTGTCCCAGGGTTTAGGGTTTTCCCTTCTGGACTCCATGGGTGAATTCACCCTTTCTCGAGCACACACACAGAGGCACGGACTCACAGAATCACGGAGTATCCCGAGCTGGAACGATGATCCCACAAGGACCATCAAAGCCCAACCCCCGGCCCTGCACAGACACCCCAACAGCCCCACCCTGCGCATCCCTGAGAGCACTGTCCAAATGCTCCTGGAGCTCTGCCAGGCATCCACCACACTTCAGGCCATGTGAGAAACCATTCCCGGTGTTCCTCACTGGAATTCCCACTCTGAGGGACGGGCTGCTGCTGCCCTGGGCATGCAGGACCTGGCTGGCAGGTCCTGGAAGAGGGGAGCCTCCCAGGACTGTCCAGCCCTGGGCACACAGGGCACAGCTGGCAGCTCCTGGAATGCGGGAGCCTCCCAGGACTGTCCAGGTCAGCATTTGGAGCTTCCCAAGGCTCCCAGCAGGTGCGGGGACAGGAGCCAAGCCATGAATAATGCACGGCCGCCCTCCACGAGAGTGGCTGGTGACCGAAATGCTGTCCCTCGGAGAGAGCCGTCCCCTCCCGCTGAGCTGGCTCCAGGCTGGATAAATCCATCTCCCGGAATAGCTGCCTCTTCCTTTCCCAGTTACTTGCAGAGCATAGGGGGGTCTTTAACCTGGCTTTTTTTGAAGAACTTGCAGTGAAATCCTGGCTGTGCTGAAGTGGTTGGAGTTCTGCCACCAACTCCATCCCTGCTCTGCTTTTAGCAGCTCCAGCTCAGCCAGAGACTGCTCTTCTCATTGTGCTCTGCCAGACCTGTTTGGTCATTCTCCTTCCATCCTTCCCCAAATTTGTAGGGACTTGGAACAGGAAATTCTGTTTTCCAGCACCCTGTTTTTCAGGCCTCAGTGCGAGGGGATTTTCAGAAGGTGAATCAGTGAGGCTTTGAGCGTGTGCCCCCCACACTGCTGGGAACAGGCAGCTCCTCCCACAGCCTTTCCCATCCGGCACCTACAGACCCCTCTGCTCCCCTCTCCTTTCCCACGGGCCACATCCCGGCCTGGTGGAGCTTGTGAGTTAGCTCCGGTGCCTTCAGCAGGAGGGATGCCTGTGCCCACACTCAGACTATCAGTTAGCGTTGGGAATCTGTGGATAGTGGGAAAATGGGACAGCACTTTCCCAAAAAGGCTGTGGGGAGCACAGCACGGCTGCTGTTCCCTCGTGGGAAATTTGGGGAGCAGGTTCAGCTCCTGGGCTGGGTTGGAGGGGCAGGGTGAGCTGCAGCTGGTCCCTCCCAGCCCTGTGGCTTCACTTCTCCCTGGCTACAAAGCCACATTTTGGGATCAAAGTCTGTCATTTCCCCTTCCAGCACCAGGCCCCTGCTGACGCCCAGCCTTGCTGCCCCACTGCTTCCCCCCACCCCCCTGGTTCCTTTGGATTTACACCAAGTCCTTTTGATTTTTCCTCCTGAAAATGGCCACAGCTCCTTCTTTGCCTTGTGGCCCCTGTGTTCATCCCTCTGGGTTTCTTCCCAGAGTCCTCAATTTGTCCGGAGTCCCACAAGAACCATCCCTGGGAGCAGCACCTGGCCTGGGCTGTCCCACCATGGGACACATCCGTAGGTTTCCCTCCCACGGGCCAGCCCAGCACTCTGGAACAGCCTCCCTGCTGGCACTGTGGCTATTTTGGGCTCAGGTGGAACGAAGCCTCAGCGCTGGCATGGAGATGACGTGAGGGAAAGGTGTCACAAATCCTTATCTCCGGCGGGGACGGCGCCGCTCCGGCTGCTCCCGCCGCCACGGGTGACACGCTGCAGCCAGGGAGGTTTGTTTCCCTCAGATAAGAGATGTGCCGTCACAGGAAGGCTTCTGGAGTGTCTCATATCCTTGTGCAGGCGATTAGGGTGCCGGTGACATCAGTGGGACTAATCGTACCCCAACGGCTGCACACACGGGACCCAAAGATTGCAGTGACTCTGTTCTCCCGGGGCTTTGCGGTGGGCACTGAGCCAGCTGCACCCAAGGGACTCACACCAACCAAATCCTTCCTCGCTTAAGTGGGACTGGCCTTCCACCACCTCAGGGCTTTATGGAGAGAAACTGGATCCCACCTTTATGGAAATGAACTGGATCCCACACAGCGCCGTGGTTGAACTGGCACGGAAGGAACCAGCTCCATCCGCGCTGGAATTTCTCCTCCACCTGTAATGTTTTGTCCTGGCGCTTCTCCACAGTCTTTTTTCCCTCTGTTAGGCATGAGGAGGGTGAGGAGTGAGCACTCAGGGCATGCAGGTCGGGGTGTTTGGGGGATGAGAAGGTCACTGAGCTCACTGCTGTGGTCCCACACACAAACCAGCCAGGGCTGCTTCGGACACTTGTGTCCGGTTTTCCTCATGCACGGTCTGACAGGGCAGGCATCACTTTCCTGGGATTTCTTCACTGCGGAGTAAAGGTCTCCTCCCTTCCAGGTGTCTGGCACCTGAAATAATCAAACAAGGGTAAAAATACCCTTGTTCTGTCCAGGGTGGTGCTGAGCTAATGTCATCCTCCTTGGGAGCCGCTGAGATCCTCCAAGAGTTCCTTCTGTGGGGCACATGGGCATTGCAATGCGTTATGCACAGGGACAGGAGGCTGGAGAGGAAATGATTTGGAAAATGGAACGGACTCAGGTCCAGAGCCATTTCTCATATGAAAGCCCAGAAATGTGGTGCTTAAGGGATGCCAGTGGGCGTGAGCAACACCAGCATCCCTCTCGTTGATCTGCAGTGAGAGGATCTCTCCTCCTGACATCTTCCCTGGGACCTGAGGTGACACCAGACGTGTTCCCCGTGCCAGGAGAAAAGAGCTTTTCAAACTCCGTCAGCTTCCAAGTGCTGCTGTCCCTTACAACCCACACGAGCCACCCCCTTCCTGCTTTTCTGAGGGCTCAGGAGAGAGTCTGGGGCTGCCCGGGGAGAATCTGGGCATTTCACGCTGTGATTTTTGTGCTGTGTCCGTGATAATCACAGAGGGGGCAAGAAACCTTGGAGGATCCAAGGGGGAAACATTGGCTGCGGCCGAACTGGGTGCCGTCGCTTTTCCTGGGAGCAGCAGGGAGAACTCAGCCCCTAAAGCAATCCCTGATGGGCACAAAGCTCGAGGCAGGCTCAGAGATGTGATGACATCCACCCTTGGAAGTTGGTTCATCCATTCTTGTGGCTCATGGTTCTCCTTTAAAAAGCTCTCCCAGCACTGCTGGGGCTTGAGTTTGGCACAGAAAACCCAGGGATTTCAGGGTGGGGACCACACTCCTGGTGTGAGTTGGTTTTAAAGGAGTTTGGCTTGGGCAGGGCGGTTTTGGTGTCACTTTTAGGAGGAGCCAGGGCTGTGGCCAGCAGTGGCTCCTGATGGAGGCAGCGCTCGGTGTGCCAGGAGCAGTTTATCTGCTCTGGGAAATGATGGAGAGGCCCCATAACCCTGGGCTGAAGGGAGTTAGAGGGAGCAGATGAGAAACCAAACAACAGCCAGGCAAGCCTGGAAATACTGGCAGCAGACAGAAAGAAACGGAGCTTTTAAGGCATATTTTTTTAAATTTTATTATTAATACTATTGTTGCTTTTCCTTCTGTTTATGGTAGAAATCCAGCTCCTCCTGGATTCATGGACTGTTGCAAGTGCAAACACTGAATTCTGGCTGTGTGAAAATACATTTTTTTTCCCCCCTCCTTTTTCTCCTGTCTCCCCAGGGCTCTGGCTGACATCCTAAGGCAGCAGGGACCAATCCCAATCGGACACTGTGAAAGAGAGACTATCTCGGCCATAGATACCTCCCCCAAAGAGAACACCCCAGTCAGGACCTCTTCCAAAAACCATTACACCCCAGTGCGCACCTCCAAGAGCAACCCAGGTAAGTGCTGCTCTCCCTCTGTCCCCTCAGAGCCGTGCTACAAACCAGCAGAACAGCGTGCCTCGTGAGCCTAAAATCCGGCTGGCAAATGGCTTCGGAAGGCAATCAGGCAGAGCAGGGCAGCGTGGGGATCAGCAGCAATGATTCTTTCAGCCTGCTGCTGAGCAGGGCGCCTCTCCTCTCCGGGCCCTTCAAAAATTCACAGCCGCTGAGGTGGGAATGCAGGCCGCCCCCGGAGCTGGGGCTGGGCTGAGAGCTTCCTGCAAAACACCTCTGCTGGGAGGCATCGCCGGGCTCCCTGCGCGCAGCCCCTCAGGGGAAGGGGTTCCAGAGGGCTGGAATTCTTGTTCACGCAGGTGAACCCCAGGGATGCGCTGGGACAGCGTGGGAGGTGACCCAGAGGGCAACCTAGAGAGCTGCTCCAGGGGCAGTGGCCTGGGAATCAGGGCACTGGCCTGGGAATTAGGGCACCTGTCGGGTTGTTCTCAGCTTCTTTTGGTAAAAAAAAAATTGACTTATTTTGGCCTTGATTTCCCCAGTGGCGCAGAGATTGGGGCCTTTAGCTGCAGACATTGCTCTGATTTATTTAATGCTCCGTGGATGGGTAATTGTCTTTGCTCAGCGGGGGGTGGCAGGTTCTCCGTCGTTGTTGGGCTGGAGGTGCGACTGTCCTCCACAGAGATGTGCCCTCGTTCACTCCCAAGCTGCCCAGCTGCACGTGGAAGGTTCTGGTGGCATTTCCTGCCCTGTGGCACCTGGTTTTGCTGGCGGTCCCTGCTGGGGAAGGTTCTGAAGGAGGTGGGAGCTGTGGGCTCAGCTCGGAGGGGAAGGGCCCTTGGCTGAGGCAGGGCTGGTTTGTGACTGTTTGAAGGGTTTTGGTGCAATGTCCTCACCCTGTGGAGATGGGCCCCGGTGACAGCGTCCTCTGAAGCCTTCCCTGCTGCTGGGAGCAAAACAGTTCCCCTGAGAACTGAGGAGGATTCCTTTGCTGTCCCATTTCCACCCCAAAGCCAGCGAGCCCTGTGATTTTGTGTGGAGATTTGGGTCTGTGAGATAAAACCTCGGTGTGGAGAACAACACCTGAGGTGAATTGTGTGGAAGAGGGAGGTGCTTCTGCACATCTGAGCCCTGAGACTGGCTCTGGAGAGGATTTCTGGTTCTGCCCCAGGACAGAAATGTGAGGGATGAGGGATTATGGCCGGTGAACAGGGACAGCCACCATCAGGGGACAGCTCTGACATCAGCCTTAGGGTGACAAGGGTCCAGAGAATGAGTCCTGAGGGCTGAGGGAGCTGGGAAAGGGGCTCAGCCTGGAGCAAAGGAGGCTCAGGGGGGCCCTTGTGGCTCTGCACAAGTCCCTGACAGGAGGGGGCAGCCGGGGGGGTCGGGCTCTGCTCGCAGGGAACAGGGACAGGAGGAGAGGGAACGGCCTCAGGCTGGGCCAGGGCAGGCTCAGGGTGGCACCAGCAGGAATTTCCCCATGGAAAGGGAGCTCAGGCCTTGGAACTGCCCAGGGAGGTTTGGAGTGCCCATGCCTGGGGGTGTCCCAGGAAGGCCTGGAGGTGGCACTCAGTGCTCTGGGCCGGGGACACGGTGGGGATGGGGCACAGCTTGGACTCCATCATCTTGGATGCCTTTTCCAGCCTCAATAATCCTGAGATTCTGTGCCATGAATCCTTTCTGAAGATGCTCTGTCTCTCCCCACTGGCTCCCGTTGCTCAGTCAGGGCACACAAACCCAGAAGGGAGGTGCAGAAGGAATTCTGTGCTCGCAGCTGAGGGGACCAGCTGGGTGCTGCAAGCCTGGCTCAGGTGCTGTGCTCAGGCCCTGGCAAATCTGAGAGGAGATAAATGGGAATGTTTGGAGGGGAATTGCTGATTGCAGAATCCCTGCCTGTTCTCTGTGGGGCGCTGAGGATTCCGAGGGGATTTTGAGACTTCCTAGTGCGTACGTGAGGCACGGAAGGATGCACGGACCAGAGCACAGGCCACATGATGTGGCCATCATGACCAAATGGCCACAAAAAGAAGGAAATGCAGCCAGCCAGGAGCTGCTGGTCCCTGCTGAGGGCTGGGGCACGAGATCAAGGCAACGAGGCTCAGGAGGGAAAGGCAGGATGTGAGCAGGACCCAGTTGGTGCTTGGGTGATGTTTGCCCGGGCTGCGTGAGGGGGAAAAGCCACCACAGGCAGGAGTCCAGTGCAAGGAGATGTTCCCAAAGGCAGCCACAAAGGAGAGGGCTCCAGCTCAGCCTCCCTCCCTGGCAGCTGCAGGGCTCTGGTTCTGCTCCCTCGGGGCAGCCAGCTGGCCTGAACCCTCACCAGCCCCTGCCAGAGCTGGGAAGGGAGCACTCGCCCAAAAGAACCTGTTCCTGGCTCAGCTGTGGCCAGCGTTATCAGCCCCTCGTAGATCATGGCAGGCAGAAAGCTGATCACTGGCAGAGATCACGAGCTCATAAAACAGCTTTACAGGTGATGTTTGCCTGTAATGTTTTCCTGTAATGTTTTATGGTCGGAGCAGGGCAATGCTCTGTGGTGTCTGTGCTGGGTTACCGAGCTAAAATTCAGGTTATTGTTGGGATTAGGAAATTGTACAACCGGATGTAAAACTCTAAACCTAAAATCTAATGGACTAAAATCTTTTAGTTGGGAAGAAGTAAAACTTGGGAAACAAATATGTGGCCTAGCTCGTTAAATAGAATAAAGATGGTCAGCCCTGGTGTGGAGTAGAACACCACCAACATTTGTTTTTTGGGGGGAAGGGGAAGAAAGGAAAAAAAAAAAAAAAAGAAGGAAATAGGGACAACTGGAGGACAAAGAGGCAGAAATATGAAATTGCAGGATCCAGGCAAGGCACTGCTCACGGGCTCTGCAGACTGGCTCAAGGAGCCCACAGCTGCAGGGTTTTTTGGGAAGCAGCAGGGCTGGTGGCTGTGGCCGGGCTGAGGAGCCCAGAGGGGAGAGGCTGAGCAGGCAGGAAGGATTGTCCCCGCTGCACACACCGCCTGAGCGAGCCCTGTGTCTGTCTGACTGGAGCTTTTATTCCCAAACTTATAACTGGGAGGGTGCTGCTGAATCTCGCTGAATAAACCTCGGCTTCATTTTGCGGTGAGGCCGGCCTGGTGGCAGTGAGCAGGACCATGGTGGGTGGCAGTGACCAGTGGAGCTGGGCTGGGCCTGAGCCTGCAGAGTCCAGGCACAGCAGCTCGGGCAGGGTGGAGAGGAGTCCATCTCCCACCTGCAGCTGCTGCTCCTGCAGAATCCCAGAATCCCGGACTGGTTTGGGTTGGGAGGGGTCTTACAAACCTCCTGTGCCACCCCCTGCCACAGCAGGGACACCTCCCACTGCCCCCGGCTGCTCCCAGCCCTGTCCAGCCCAGCCTGGGACACTGCCAGGGATGCAGGGGCAGCCCCAGCTGCTCTGGGAATTCTATTCCAGGGCCTCCCCACCCTCACAGGGAGGAATTCTTTCCTTATACATCCGATCTAAATCTACCCTCCTTCAGCTTAAGACCATTCCCCCTTGTCCTGCCACTCCATCCCTTGTAAAGGGCCTCTCTCCAGCTTTCTTGTAGCTCCCTCCTGGCCCTGGAAGGTCACAATGAGGTCACCCCAAAGCTTCTCTTCTCCAGGCCCAGCACCCTCAGCTCTCCCAGCCTGCAAATGTTTTTGAGGCCTTCTGGCTTTCAAAATGCTGGAAATATTTCTGGCCTTCGAAGTCTCTTTGAAAGCCTTTCAGAACTCAGGGGCAAAGGGCTGGTTTGCTTTTCTCTAAGGGTGGCAGAGCAAAGCACTGAAGGATGCACAGAGCTGGTCCTGGTGGAGTTTTGTGAGTGCCCTGGGAAGAGAGGAGGGGCAGACATGCGGGATCATCTCATGGCTGTTCTCCCAGGCAGGGACAAACCACAGATGGCCCCGAGGAAGGCTTTGAAAGCTTTGGCTGGTGGGAATCAGTGTTCTGTCACAGCGCTGGGTTTAGTGAATCCTTACGGGTCAGGGGGACTCAAATCCTGCCCCACAGCTGGCACAAATCTCTGATCCTGGAGGACAGCACACGTCTGAAGTGTTCCTTTATCCTCAGTCTCCTCCTGCCTCTTCCACACGGACTCTTTTTCCCCACACAGCTCCCCTGGTATCAATCCCAGCCTGGCAGAAAAGGGATATTCAGGAGCACTGGGCTGATGTGGGAAGCTGTGTGGGAGGAGGGTTTCTCCAAGTCTGTTCAGGACAGGGAAGTGAGGGACATCGTCCCTGTGAAATGCTTTCAGCAGGGAAGGGTGCCCAGGTGTTCCCTGAGGCAGGGAGGTAAAACTTGTGCCTGGAATTCTGGTACCTCTGACCTCGAACAGGAGCAGGAGGGCAGGAGAGCAACGACAGAACTCTTTCTTGTTGGAGGAAAGACTCCAGCCTAGTTTTATGTTCTGTTGGCCTCCTCGCTCTCAGAATTTCCAACTGTTGGCCTCACCAAAAACGCGCTGGTCTGGATCCGGCTCCAGAGCTGCCAGGGCAGGACTGACCATGGGGAGACTTCTCCCAGAGTTAAAATCTCCTGCTCTTCACCTGTGCTGGGGACAGGGGGACCTGCAGATGTGAAGAGCAGCTCATTGCCAGGATCACCACTTGGAATGCAGCAAACAACGCAGGCCAGCGCTCTGATTAGCCTGATCTATCTGGGGAAGGCTTTTAATAAGCTGTTTGAGTCAGGATGTTCCAGAGATGGATGCATTCAAAGTGCTGCTTTCAGCAGTGCCTCGCACCCAGAGGCACATTCGGAGCTTGTTCTGAATGTGCACAAATGCAGGAGAGGCCTTTAATCTTTATGGAAATGGCAGAAAACCAGCCAAGCCCAGGCACAGCAGCCCCGGGAGCACTCCCACCCCGAGCATCACATCGGGAGGGGGCTCTGCCCCTGGCCCTGCTCCCCACGGGCTCAGCAGGGCTCTGGCCCTCTCCTAAATCCCACAGGAATCCAGGGTCCCTGCAGGTTATCAATGCCTTCCCCTAAATTCCACAGGAATCCATGTTCCCTGAAGGTTATCAATGCCCTCCCCTAAAGCTGAGGGGATCCAGGTTCCCTGCAGGTTATCAATGCCTTCCCCTAAAGCTGGGGGGATCCAAGTTCCCTGCAGGTTATCAATGCCTTCCCCTAAATCCCACAGGAATCCAGGTTCCCTGCAGGTTATCAATGCCTTCCCCTAAACCTGGGGGGATCCAAGTTCCCTGCAGGTTATCAATGCCTTCCCCTAAATCCCACAGGAATCCAGGTTCCCTGCAGGTTATCAATGCCTTCCCCTAAAGCTGGGGGGATCCAAGTTCCCTGCAGGTTATCAATGCCTTCCCCTAAATCCCACAGGAATCCAGGTTCCCTGCAGGTTATCAATGCCTTCCCCTAAACCTGGGGGGATCCAAGTTCCCTGCAGGTTATCAATGCCTTCCCCTAAATCCCACAGGAATCCAGGTTCCCTGCAGGTTATCAATGCCTTCCCCTAAAGCTGGGGGGATCCAAGTTCCCTGCAGGTTATCAATGCCTTCCCCTAAATCCCACAGGAATCCAGGTTCCCTGCAGGTTATCAATGCCTTCCCCTAAACCTGGGGGGATCCAAGTTCCCTGCAGGTTATCAATGCCTTCCCCTAAATCCCACAGGAATCCAGGTTCCCTGCAGGTTATCAATGCCTTCCCCTAAAGCTGGGGGGATCCAAGTTCCCTGCAGGTTATCAATGCCTTCCCCTAAATCCCACAGGAATCCAGGTTCCCTGCAGGTTATCAAATGCTTCACCTAAAGCTGGGGGGATCCAGGTTCCCTGCAGGTTATCAAATGCTTCACCTAAAGCTGGGGGGATCCAGGTTCCCTGCAGGTTATCAAATGCTTCACCTAAAGCTGGGGGGATCCAGGTTCCCTGCAGGTTATCAAATGCTTCACCTAAAGCTGGGGGGATCCAGGTTCCCTGCAGGTTATCAAATGCTTCACCTAAAGCTGGGGGGATCCAGGTTCCCTGCAGGTTATCAATGCCTTCCCCTAAATCCCACAGGAATCCAGGGTCCCTGCAGGTTATCAAACCCTTCCCCTAAATCCCACAGGGATCCAGGTTCCCTGCAGGTTATCAATGCCTTCCCCTAAATTCCACAGGAATCCAGATTCCCTGCAGGTTATCAGTGCCTTCCCCTCATCCATCCTTCCCCCTCTCCCCTCTCTCCCATCCCCCAGATCAGCTGGGCTCTGCTTCCTTCCTTCACTCCCGGAATTAGCGAGCTTCTCCCCCAAATCCCCAGCAACTCTTGGGATCAGTTTGCCAGGGATGGGTGTGGGGATGTGTGGGGAGGGCGTTCCAGCCCCCACTGCTCGCAGTGTGTGTTGTCATTTATTGGGGCAACACAAAGCAGGTGTAAAACCACCCCCGGTCCTTTTCCTGCCCCTGCGCTCTGTTGTGAGAAACTATTTAAGGTGCAGGTGGGTGAACAATGAGGGAAAACACCTGGAAAACACCCGGAGTGTTCCAGGAACGGGGCTTTGCTTCTCCCCAAGCTCCTCTTGCCATTCCCTGACATTTGAAAAGAAAGGAGCAGGACCAGCTTTGAAACCTTGAGGGTTTGTAGGAGCTGAGGCAAGCCAGTGCCACTCCATCTGCTTTTCCTGCCAGCACACCCCACGTCCTGGAAGGCCCCAGTGCCCTCCCTCCCAGGAAAATCCCAAAAGGGTTAATAATGCATTTTCCGAGCCACCTGAAAATGTCAGAGTTGCTGTCCCAGAACATCCTGAGGGGAAGAGTTACTCGGTGTCCTGGCACCTGAAATATCACTGCTGAGGGGAGGATCAGCCCAGGGTGGGGAGAGCTGGCTGCTGCTGGGATGGGGGAGCTGAGGGGACCCCAGCTGCTCTCCTGTGTGGGGTGCAGGATTTAGGATCCTCAGTATGGACTCCAGCTGCTCTCCTGTGTGAGGTGCAGGATTTAGGATCCTCGCCTTGGACCCCAGCTGCTCTCCTGTAGGGTGCAGGATTTAGGATGGATGCACAGAGATGCTCCTCCTGCAGCTCCTTCAATCCTGTGCCCTCAGCCGGGCAGAGCTTGGAAAGCAGATTCCAGTGGGCACTGGGAAGTTGGGACTGCTGTCCCAAACAGTTTTAGAGCCCAGAAAAATGAGAGAAGGCATGGGTTGGAAAGCTGGGAGAAGGAGCTGGAATGCAAACAGCCTAACTGCCCTGGTTCCAAACCGGTCTGTTTAACTGTTGAGTATTTCTTTGCTTATCTTTTCTTCACCTTGCTGCTTTGGACATCCAAGCTCCCTCTCCCGTGGCTGCCAGAGGCTGGGGGTGTTCAGCTGTGAGAGGTTTGGCTGCCCCGGAGCACAGCCCGCGGTCCCACAGCCGCCTCCTTCCCTCAGCCACACCGGGGCCGCACCGGCTGCTGCCTCTGGGTATTGGTTTGTTCTGCTCTCCTGAGCCTTTTACTGAGCTGGAAAGCTGAATAAACCAATATTTCAGGGTAATCTGTGTAAAAGAACCTCTGGGAAAACCCTGCCCCGCTAACAAGACACAGGAGACAACAAAACATCCCCAGTGCAAATTTATTTGCCGGCGAACTTGGTGGGGACTGAAAAGCAGCGGCGTTTGCAGCCCTTTCTTGTGTCTCACGCCCAAACATCTCCCGTGGCTGATGTCAGGGGTTTGTGTGTTGAAGCAGCTAACGAGTGGCACGTCTGAAAAAAGACTGAAGAAATAAATCAGAAAGTCTGGCTGTTGTGGGGAAACACAGGAGGAGGAGGAGGAGGAGGAGGAGGAGGAGGAGGGAGTGAGTATGCACACGAAGGTGGGTAATGACACTCGCAGCATCCACACAGCCACGGCTCAGCGGCAGCAGCCGGAGCCATGGGACAAACACCAGGCGCCTGCTCCAAGAGTTTTGGTGGAATTTGGCATTCCTCGGGCAGAGTGCAGGCCCGGAGCCACAAGGCCAGCGCGGTGCTTATCAGCCGAACCGCAGGTTACCATGGCAACAGCTTTTTTTTTTTTTAGAATTTTTTTTTTTTTAAGCCGGACTAATGGAAGTTGGGAGCAGGAGGGAGGGCTAAGCCAACAGATTTACTTTGAAACTAAACCTCCCCGTGCGACTGGGCCTGCTGAGAACTCCTCACCAGAACCTGGGGTAACGTGGGAGCGCACTGGGTTGTCTGGCACGGTGCTCCGCTGGAGAAGGGCACTGGTGTGGAACAGCCAGGGAATGCTGTGCAGGCTGTACCCAACACGCTGGAGGCACTGAGGGGCTCTGGGGATGCTCTGAGTGATGCCCAAAATGCTCCAGAGCAGCTCCCAGGCCTCCCCTGCACTCCACCGGGAGCATCAGGCTGGATTGGCCGGATTCCCAGAGCCAGGGTTTGGCACCACAGCATCCCAGAGTGGTCTGGATTGGGAGGGACCTTAAATCCCATCCAGTGCCACCCCTGCCATGGCAGGGACACCTCCCACCATCCCAGGCTGCTCCCAGCCCCGTCCAGCCTGGCCTTGGGCACTGCCAGGGATCCAGGGGCAGCCCCAGCTGCTCTGGGCACCCTGTGCCAGGGCCTGCGCACCCTCCCAGGGAGGAATTTCCTTCCCAGTATCCCACCTAAATCTCTCCTCTTTTAGTTTAAAACCATTTCCCCCTTGTCCTACCACTGTCTGCTGATATTGGTAACTGCTGCTGGGTTTAGGAGCAAATCCTGGGGCTGATGGGATAATGGGATCCTGGGAAGTGGGGCAGAGGGATGGGTGCATGCAGGGGTCCCGGAGCACTGACAAGGAGCAGTGGGATGGAGTCGGGGGGGATGGAGACTCTGTGTGTGTAGGAGATCCAGCCTGGTCCATCTGGCTGCTTTCCCAGTTCCTGGCTCTGTACAGTGGGGTTGGGAATGGCAGAGCAGGGCTCTTCTCAAAACACCCAGAAGCAGAAATGGGAACAGTTTTGGAGCACAGCACCCTAAGGGGGAAGGTCAGGTCCTGTCCTGTCCTGCCACACTTCCCCAGCTGCAGCTTCCCAGGGGCTCGAGTCAGACCAATGTCCCTTCTGCTGATGGAACTGAGGGCTCCATTCCCTCCCTCTGCCATGGCCACTCCTCCCTCCCCCGTGGAGCTCTCCCATTCCTCCCTCAGCTGGTTAAATCGTTCCCCGGGAGCTGAAATGATGCAATGTAGGAGTGCAGTCAGGAGCAGGGCTGAGAGGGATGGCCCAGCTCAGATTTGTACCACGGGGCTCAGTCCCTCAGACTTGAGTGGGGCCTTTGGAGGTTTCCTGTGAGAAAGTCCCCAGGGAACCCGTGTTTAGATGCTCTGGGAATTTGGTGTCTGGGTGGGATTGACTCTCGGCATCTCCAAGGCTCCGGGCACTGTGAGATGCAGGCTGAGGCTCAGGCCAGCAGGTTTGGGATTTTTCAGGACACAGATTTGACACCACGGTGGCAATTTACACTCCAAACCCTTCTGCCTGCAGCTGTGGTACTTTAGTTAAAGCCGCTCAGAGTTTCCTCAGGGAACAAACCCAACCAAGCCCATGTCCTAAGCAGCTGCTCTGCCCTGTGCCATTCTTCTGTGGATGGGTAAAATAATTTCTGTGGCAGCTTTGAGCCTCCCTGTTTGCCTCTCCGTGTCTCGCCAGATCAATTATTGTTTGTTACCTCCATTAGATCTTCAGAAGAAAGGCAGAAACACAATCTTTTTGTTCCATTAATCAGAGCAGTTTACAGAAAACATCAATTTAAAATGTTAAGGCCAATTTGCAACCGGTATTGACAACACTTAAATTGGCCTCCAGAAAGTTGCTTTTGACACGGTGAAGAATGAAATCTTTATAAGCACATTGTGCGTGTTGAGCCTCTCCTGGTTCCTGATTGCTGATCCTATCGCACTCCATGGAAGTGTAAACAGAGGTGAGGAGCTGGAAGCAGAGCTCCATTAAGAGCGTGCCAGAATCAGTAAACTTCCCTTCCCCTCTTGCTGGACCCCTGCCCAGATATTGCAACCCGTTCAATGCTCTGCTTCCACCACCATCAGCTTTCTTGAGTTCCCAGCCGGGATTTTTTGACTTCAAACCGCACAAAAATGTACTGGAACAAAGGTTCCCTGCTCTATCCTTGGCATTGTCACCTGAGGCGGTGAACCCAGAGCTGCCCACGGGCCACAGCCCCCTCGAGAGCAGTGGCCACGGGCTCTGCAAGGCTCTAGCGGACCCTTGCTGTGGAAAACCAGCTCAGCTTCCAGAGGGGAGGGAGCGCAGGTGGTGCTGGAGGAGCGGCCGGGGGGAGTTGCAGAGAGCTGGTCTGTGGGTGTGTGATGAGTCCCTCGCCCGGCCTCAGGCGCGGAGCTCTCACGGGCCTTGCACAGGGGAAGTGTGTCAGAGTGCAATCTCTTTTCCTCCTGCTCAAACGGGACGGGGACACCGGGCAAACGCGTCAGGAGCTATTCCAGTATTTTATTCCAGCATCAGTCTCATGTACAGAATTGATATACGGGAGAGGTTACAGAGCTCACGTAGCCGCAGGCATCCAAAACTTCCTGGTTACAGAGCGTTCTTAAAGGCTTTCTAGCCAATAAAAAGCACCTAAAGTTTATAGGCAACTGTTTTAGCCTATCCTTATGCATACACGTACATCTTCTTTAAAACAATACTTGCTTGTATGCCTTATATAATAGTGTACAATATTCCATTGTTAAGTTTTACCTTATCTATCTTGCTAAGCATATTTTCCGTTACTTCAAGTCCTTTCTCAGCTAGACCTAGAGACTAACCATTGTTTTAGTGTCCTTGCTCTACTTTATAAGTGGATCTTCCTCTATCTTCTAGCTTGCACAGCGGATCCTAAATTCTTGTGCTTCATTTTCTGAAACCTGCTTTTTTCCCACACCTTAAGGGCCTTTTCACCTTTTTGTATTTCCCACCGAAGTGGGAACCTTTACCTGCAGGAGACAGCGCTGAAGCCTCTGAAAACCACACCCCAAGGGGCTCAGCCAGTGCCTCTCCCTGCCTTGTCTCAGGCTCTGCTCAGCCGAGGCCGAGTCTTTGCCTTCCCCTTCCTTCCAGCAAATTTCTCTGCCTGAGGCAGCTTCTGCACAGTCCACATCTCCAGGGCATTGCCTCCTTCTGGGACCTGCCAAGGGTATTTCCTGGTGGCTTGCAGGAGGTTTTTCTCCAGGCTGACACACAGCAGGAAGGTTTGGATCATGCTGAAGACAATTTCATTGTTGTCTGCAAACAACTTTTATCCTTGCTGCAGGCCCTGCTCCTCCTGGCCCTTCAGCGGCTTTGGGAATTGAGTGGCTCTTGCCTCGCTTCCCCTTCCCCGAAGCTTTATTACCCTCAGGCCTTCTGACTCGTTATGGGCACCTGAAAGACTCCCCCGGGGTTATTTATGTGAGCAGCCCTAAGAAGGAACGGTGCCCTCCTCCAGAAAAGGACACATCCAACTGCTCGTGCTGTTTGATTTGAGATATTTGAGGAGGAAGGGAAAGGGAGTACATCTGTCACAATCTCACTTACAATCAGGGAAGTTAATGGAAAGATTCCTTCTGGCTCCCCTGGGCTTTGGACAAGGCTCTGTGCTGCAACATTAGCAAATAATGAAGTTCACATCTCATCAAATCCTCCTCAGGAAAATAATTCTAAAATATGTGGCTGGCCTTTTGCAGCTCTCTCCCCAAATCTGTCCCTGGCTTGTCAGCTGTGCCTACACCTCTGTCTCTGCTCTTAAATCACTTCTGTGGGTAAGAGCTGCTCTCTAAAAGAACCCCCCTGAGATGTTCCACCCCTGCCAGTCCCAAGCGCTGCCCCAGGGCTCAGAGTGGCCCCTCCCAAAAGCACTGAGATAAACATGAAATCTCCAGTGCGTGGCTTTCTGCCCAGTGTCTGCCAGCTGCAGGAATGCACGGAACCACAGAACATCCTGAGCTGGAAGGGACCCCCAGGATCACCCAGTCCTGCTCCTGTCCCTGCCCAGACACCCCAACAGCCCCACCCTGGGCACCCCTGGCAGCGCTGTCCCATCGCTCCTGGAGCTCTGGCAGCCTCGGGGCCGTGCCTGTTCCCTGGGGAGCCTGGGCAGTGCCAGCACCCTCTGGGGGAAGAACCTTTCCCTGGTATCCAACCTAAACCACCCTGACACAGCTGCAGCCATTCCCTGTCCCAGCGAGCAGAGGTTGGAGCTGCCCCTCGGGAGGAGCTGCCTGCCCTCGCTGCATCCCACCCCGGCAGAGCCAGCAGCACAGAGTCGGCGGTGTCCTCTCTCTCCGAGGCTGCTCTCTGTGTGCTTCTCCTCCGTGGTGACCATCTGAGACGTACAGGAGTGACCCCGGGGGTTACCCCAGGTGTGACAGGGCTGGAGGAGCCGTCCTTGGCTCCGTGTCCTGGGTCCCTGTGCTGGGGCAGGGCGCAGCACCAGGAGGTGGAAGGATGACTCCACTCAGCTCTCCGCTCGTCTCCACTTGCCTGACAGGATTCTGAGTGGACTCATCCATCAAGGGATTCAGGCCAAAGGATCAGGGTGGGATCTGACCGGTGCTGGTGGGAGGGAGAGCTGCGGTGGGGGCTGGACAGGTTGAGCTGCTGTGGAAGGTTCTGGAACGCAGCAGAGTGATCGTGCTGCACTGTGGCTGTCACTCCGTGTCTGTGAGGCCACCCTGTCCCTCCGGAGGCTGTCAGTGACCCAGGGCAGCGCCAGCAGCCCTGAGGAGCAGCCCCAGCACTCCTGTCCTGGCACACAACCCGTGGGCTTTGCCCAGGGCAGCGGGCAGGGGCTGGATCTGGATCATTCCCAGGTCCAGGCAGCAAGGTCTGGAGTGGCACAAAAGCAAAGCAGCTCTGTGTGCCCATGGCTGGGGAGGGCAGGCGGGACAAGGGATGGGCAGCAGTGCCAGTGCCCAGTGTGGCTGATGGGGAGGAGTGAGAACTGAGAAAACCACCAGGAGCCTCCTTTCCAGCTGTGCAGTTCGGTAGCCAGAAGAACAAAGGTTCTGGTTCCTCCTCCGCAGGAGAACCCAAAGATCTTGGGATGTTTGGTCCTCCCGTGCTTGGCCTTGAGTTTAGTGTGAATCACAGAATCACTGAGGTTGGAAAAGACCTCCAAGATCCTCAATCCAGCCTCCCCTGAGGAACTGCTTTCCTGCCCGTGGTGCTCAGTGAGGCTCTGGAAGTTTGGGGAGTGCCGAGCTCTTCCCACAAGTACAAATTCCACTCCTTGAGCTCCTGCTCTCAGCTCTGGGCTGTGCTGCTCCTCTCACACCTCCTTGAGTGTCCAGGCTCCCCCCAGGAGCTGACAGGTCTGGGTCACTCCGTGGGGATTCACTGCTGGCACAGACACGCTCCAGCCTGGAGTTCAGTCGCAGGTGACACCTGTGAACATCGCTTGAACATAATTGTCAGGATGATACTTGGTGGAGCTGATGAAATATTTACCTTGGAGCAGCTGTCAGGCCATTAATGTTTCACTGGCTGCTGCCAGCCTGCTCCTGATTTATGCTCCTGAATTGTTTATGAGGTTTAATTGCACTGCCCTCCTTCAATCAGGGCTTTGCTGGGGCACTCGCAATTAGCGACAACTGCTCTGCCCTGCTCCTGAGGGCACCCACGGCCACAGAGCAGGAGGTGGCACAGCCCTGACCCCCCACCAGCCCTCCAGATGCCCCCATCCCACCCCTCAGCGTGGCCTGGGGCCTCCAGTGCCACCCTGCTGTGGGACAGGCTCAGGGCACGGTGGCACTGCTGCGGTGCTCTGGCCAAGCCCACACCTTGGGGACTCCGTGCCCAGTCTGGGGACAGCAGCAGCGTTCAGAGGGTGACTCCTCTCCCCCTGGCACCCCTGTGGGTGCCTTGCTGAGGGGTGCTGGCTCAGCTCAGCACGGGCAGAGACACAGGACGAAGCCCAGATGTTGCCCTTGGAGGATGCGAATCCTCTGGGTGTGAGCGCTCCCCAGGACAAGGCTAAGCTTGGAACAGAGCTCAAGTCCCAAGAGGTGCTCTGTGCTTTCCAGCAAAGCATTAAAGACCAGGCCTAACCTCAGTTTGGGCTGGAATCTGTTTTCCTTCTCTCCCAGTGGGAAGCACGTGCCGTGGAATGTCTGGCTTCCATAGGTTTGGGGAGTTTTTTGCTTTTGCTCTTGGTTTTCTGTTGGTGAATTTTGCCAATTCCTAAAGAAATAGATGTAAAACCAACAAAATTCCTTTCTACTGTCAGAGTTGCAGAGGCTCAAATCCAGAACTGCCCGGAGTTTTTTGGACAAAGCTGAGCTCTCTCTCCCAGATGTGCTTTGGAATCTCCTCTGTTGAGATTCATCCAAAGAACCATCTCAATATAAAAGGAGATTTTTCAACAGAAAAAATTTTTCTTGTGTAATCTGATGTCTTGATCTAAAGGAGGGAAGTTTTTTTAGACAGAGTTTGCTAGAAAATGATGGCAAAGTGAGAATGTGAGGCAAAAGACAAAAAGACAAAACCCCAACTTTCTCATTTTTGCACTGTTAATCCCTGTGGAGGGGGAGGACAGGAGATTCCCGTGCAGTGTCTGACCATCTCCCTAAAACTGAAGAACCAGTGAAGTTTTGCACAACATCTTATCAATGAAATGGTAAAAACCAATGTTCAGTGGAGGGGTTTGAAATGAGGGCTGAGTGACCCCGAGCTCAGCCCACCCATTTCAGGGGTGAGCGAGGGTGGCAATACCCACCCTCGGGAAGGCTCTGGAGGTGGTGCTGGGGCTGTGGGAGGGGAGCTGGTGGAGCAGGTGCACCCTGAGGGGCTGCAGGGAAATGAAGGGGAGGCAGGATGGCTTTGGGAAACGCGGCCCATGGTGAGCCTGGCTGGTGTGGGCATGGCAGTGCAATCATTTTTCTTCGGGAATTGCCAGCGAGGTCTTTCTTCAACAGTCTGGGCTGAGAGGAAAGGTCTGCTCTGATGAAATGGCAGCAGGCAATGGATGAGGAGAAAAAGCGGGGTTTCATGGTGGATGGCGATCAGAGTCCTGCAGGACCTGCTGTGGGACGTGGCTGCTCAGTGAAGTCCTGAAGGATCCCCCAAAGATGCACAGGGAGGGGTGTGTGCTGTGCAGTTATCCCAGATTCTCAAACCCGAGGCTGACAGCAGGGACTGAACTGGAGGAGGGTCAGAATCTGGTGAGAAGCTTTCTGGTGCCAGAGACAGGGAGGCCAGCGAGCTGTGCCTTGGACAACTCAGCTCCCAGCTGGCGTTCTGGGGCTCAGCAGCACCTGCTTCTGCGTGGCATTTAGTTGTTTAAAACATGAAATCTTGGAGTAAACCTTTTCTGGGCTTGCAATCCGAGCCTCTGGTGGATCTCACCCTTCCAAGAATCCAGGACAGATTCTGTCATCCAGGTTTCCTCTGAAACCTCTGGGTGCTGATGGCCAGATCCATCCAGAGTCTGAACACATCCCCGTAAAAGCAACGTGCTCCCGGAAGGATGACTTGGAACACTCAGAACCAGGGCAGAGAGCTCCTGGGAGATGACTGCAGCCTCTCCAGAGCACAGAGCACCCAAAATTGCAGCTCGGCTGGATCCCTGCACTGCAAACAGGCCCTGGAGCACAGCCCTGGCCCCAGCAGGCCACCAGCTCTGCAGATGCTCTGGGAAGCAGCTCCTGCTCCTAAGGCACGTTGCTCTCCTTGACCTATTTGCTCATTACCTCCACAAATGTGATTTTGATTAAGGAATTTTCCTAAGTAATTACTCCGGCATTAGCAATCCAGCCAAACAGAAAATAGTCCAAAAAGCAAGGTGGCCTGGTGGCTGCCCTGAGGGCTCTTTGCTGGCCAGGGAGGGGAGGAAAACCAGCCCTGGAGGGCAGCTGGACACAGCTTTGTCCACTGAAGGCCAGTCCGAGGGGCAGCTGGACACAGCTTTGTCCTGCCCGCGGGGACACAGGTCCTGCAGGGCTTGTCCCAGCTCTGTGGGTGGTTTGTGCTGCTCCTCACAGCTGGGGAGAGGTTCTCACAGAGCTGCAGGCTCAGGGCTTCAGCCACTCTCGCTCCCAGTGGGTGTTCATTAAAAAGCTGCTGAGCTCTTGTTCGGAGCAGCAGGAGAGGAGGAATTCCAGCCCTGGCACAGGGTGCCCAGAGCAGCTGTGGCTGCCCCTGGATCCCTGGCAGTGCCCAAGGCCAGGCTGGACGGGTCTTGGAGCAGCCTGGGACAGTGGGAGGTGTCCCTGCCATGGCAGGGGTGGCACTGAATGGGCTTTAAGTCCCTTCCAACCCAAACCATTCCATGATTCTGTGACTCTGTGATTTTATGATTTTTTTATTCTATGATTCCATGTTTCTGTAGTTCCATGAGTCCATAATTCTATGGCTCTATGATTCTGCAATTCCATGATTCCATGTTTCTATGACTGTATGATTCCATGATTCTGATTCCATGTTTCTATGATTCCATGATTCTATGATTCAATGATTCTACAATTCCATGTTTGTAATTCCATTATTCCATGATTCTACGATTCCATATTTCTATGATTCTACAATTCCATGATTCTGATTCCATGTTTCCATGATTCCATGATTCTACGATTCCATGATTCCATGTTTCTATAATTCCATGTTTCCATGATTCCATGATTCCATGTTTCTATGATTCTACAATTCCATGATTCCATGTTTCTATGATTCCATAATTCCATGGTTACATGATTCTACAATTCCATGATTCTATAATTCCATGGTTCCATGATTCCATGATTCTACAGTTCCATGATTCTATGATTCCATGTTTCTATGATTCTGATTCCACGTTTCTATAATTCCATGTTTCCATGATTCCATGTTTCCATGTTTCTACAGTTCCATGATTCCATGTTTCTATGATTCTACACTTCCATGGTTCCATGATTCCATGATTCTACAGTTCCATGATTCTATGATTCCATGATTCTACAGTTCCATGATTCTATGATTCCATGATTCTACAGTTCCATGATTCTATGATTCCATGATTCTACAGTTCCATGATTCCATGTTTCTACAATTCCATGGTTCCATGATTCTACGATTCCATGACTCAGCCAAATGAGGTTGTCCCACAGCAAAAATGCCAGCTGAAGGGGCCAAGACTGAGCTCCCTTTGGCTCCAGAGAGGCACAAAAACGATGGTTTCACCTTAAAGATGAGAGCAACTGGCCGAGTTCCTCCCCGTGAGAGTAACTCCCTCGTAAACAAAGCCAGCGCTCGCTCTCGGCAGGCGTCTGCCTCAGCCCGCAGCAGCTCCGGGGGAGAGCTGCCAAGCACTGAGGGACTCATTCCAAGGCTTCGGCAGGCAAAATATAAATATCCCCCGGTTAATTCCGGGTGCCATCATCCATCAGTGGCTGGCTGGTGCGATTTAGCTCCTCGCCACCTCCTGACAGCAGGGGCAGGACAGCACTGCCATGGTAGTGACAGGCAGGCAGGGCCTGGGGAATTTTCTTCCAAGAGAAGGAAGAGGTGGTGGGACCGTGTGGGGACGGGAGTTACCCGGAGCGGTCACTGCTGGGCTGGCTGGGTGTGACCAGAGAGGCAAACAGGGACAGGAGGAGCTGCAGGGCATGGCCAGCTCTGGCCAGCATGGCCTGACCGCCAGGACGGGCGTCCGAAAGGAAAGGGTCATGGGATCACAGAGTGGTTTGGCTTGGAAGGGAACTTCGAGACTGTCCAGTTCCAGCTCCCCTGCGAGCACCCCATGGGTTCACTGGGAACGTGCACTTTTAGCTGGCTGCTGAGCTGGGAACAAGGGCAGGGACGAAGTCAAGGACAAGGCCATGGACAGCTGCTGCTCAGGACAAAGGGAAGATGCAGAAAGACAACCAGGAGGATTCCCAGAAGGGCCCCAAAACCACCTACAGGCATCCCAGCAGAATGAGTGGATAGGATCCCGAAAGATTCTGAGTCTCTGAGAGTGATGTCCCCTCTCAAAATGATTTAAGAAAGGATCTGGACTCTTCAGCACTTTATAAACTTCAGCAGGCACCATCTCCATCTTCAGGCACAGGAAGTACCTCCAAGAGCTTTTCCCTGTCTTTCCTGATGTCAGCAGGATTTGCCCCTTAAATCCTGGCTTTTCTTTCCTGATTGCGGCTCCCTTTGAGATGAGAGGTTTTGAAGTTGTTCCTCCCAAATCCTTTGCCTCCAGAGGAGAGCAGAAACCATAAATGACTCTGTCTGAGGGTGTGAAACAGAACAACTTGCATCCTTGGACTGTGAATTCCATACACCCATTTATTTACTCACGATTATAAACAGAGCACTTCATAAATATTTATAAGGAGGCTCCCAAGGCCCAGCTGAGAAAATCAGGGTTATCACCATTTCCCAGTTCTCAGACTGAAGCACAGGCAGAGGCACAACTTGTCCTACAAAACCAAGCAGGTTTTGAGATTGGAGACCACAGAGTCCCAGGATGGCTGGGGTTGGAAGGACCTCTGGAGATCCTCTGCTGCAACCCCTCTGCCCCAGCAGGGCCACCTGCAGCACAGGGCCACATCTGGGTGGGTTTGAACATC
>WEIT01003757.1:43504-53937 GCA_013389985.1 Dryoscopus gambensis
CCCCAGGGCACTCTGCTGGCTCCGGGACAGCTCCTTGTCCCCTGGGACCCCAGGGCACTCTGCTGGCTCAGCAAGAGGCTCCGGGCTGGATGGCAGAAGTGCTTTTGTACCACTCTTTCAGGAGCTAAACCATGCCCTGGAAGAATCCCAGCTTCTGCCTCCCCTCATGTTTAGCAGCTCGGGCAGCTCAGCTGTCCTGCTGAGAGCTGGGATGTGTGGTCCCAGGCTCTGGATCAAGCTAATCCTGGCAGGGATTGGGAGCAATCCCCCCGAGCTCTCGTGGGGGATGCTCCCCTTGCAGCCTGGTCTCCGTTACGGAGCGCTCGGCTCCCGAGGGGATTGAAGAGCATCTGAACCTGGAGCTGCCACGCGGGGCCAGGGCTGATGTGCAGACCTGATTTCCCTGGAATGGTGTCTGAGGCCGATCTGGGCAGCTTCAGCCACACGCAGCTGACCCTTGCAAAGGCGTTCTGATATCAGGGAATGTTCATCTCCAACCTCAGATCCCTGCTGGGACAATCACTCCTCAATATTCTCCCTCCACCTGAGAGAAGCAGGTCCTGCCTCCTTCTGCCGACACCCTTGAAGCCTGTGAGGTGTGATCAGCTCTCCCTTTGCCCTTAATCACTTTCCTTAGCCTATATAATTAAATTCCATCAGGTATTGCAGCTAATTTTTGAGGAGCTCCCAAAGAACAAAAGCCAGCTCGGTCGCAGGCGAACAGAACAAATTAATTAGGAGGGGAATTTTAGGCCCTCTCTAAATGAGATCAGCACAGCCTGACTGGCTCTGCTGCTCCTCAGCCCCTGAGCAGCTGCTCAGTTCCAGGGGTACAAAGTGTTCGGGGACGCGGCACGGGGAGGGGATGGGGCTTGGAGCAGCCCCTGCTGGAGCTGGGATTCATCTCAAAGCAGGACGTGGGGAAGTGCCGGGCTGGAGTCTCTCATTAACAGCAGAGGTTGGGCCATCAGATTCCTTCAGCGTGCTCTGGGAATGGCTCCCTGTCCTATCCCTGACCCCAATAAAAGTGGGTGTGACTGNCAGTTCCAGGGGTACAAAGTGTTCGGGGACACGGCACGGAGCAGAGATGGGGCTTGGAGCAGCCCCTGCTGGAGCCACTCCCGGGATTCATCTCAAAGCAGGACGCGGGGAAGTGCCGGGGTGGAGTCTCATTAACAGCAGAGGTTGGGCCATCAGATTCCTTCAGCGTGCTCTGGGAATGGCTCCCTGTCCTATCCCTGACCCCAATAAAAGTGGGTGTGACTGGAGTGTCGGACACTCCAGGGATCCAGGGGCAGCCACAGCTTCCCTGGGCACCCTGAGCCAGGCCCTCCCCACCCTCACAGGCAGCAATTCCTTCCCAATATCCCATCTAACCCTGTGCTCCTTCAGCTTAAGGCCATTCCCCTTGTCCTGTCAGGTGGAATATCCCTCTCCACCCTTCCTGGAAGCCCCTTTGGGGGGGTCAGGGCAGCGATGTCTGGCTGTTGGTGCAGCTGCAGCTCTGCCAAACCCTCCCTTCTCCTCTGAGGAGCTTTCCACACCTGTCTGCTCTGGGAAACCCTGGGCTGGGGACGTGTCCAGGTGCCCCCTCTGGCTGGGGAGGTGTCCAGGTGCCCCCTCTGGCTGGGAATGTGCCCAGCCACTTTGTCTCTCTGACCAGTTCTTGCTTCCCTTTCCTCAGTGAGTTATATTCTGTTGTACCTTTCAAAGGAAAGCTTCTCCCCATCTCAACCAGAAAAAAAAAAGTGCAAATATTAGTAACCAAATCCCATTTTTTATTGACAAATCTGTGTTTTTCAATCCTCTGCCCCTCCTGCTCCTCGTGGGGGGATCAGCCCCTTCAGAAGGTGACTAACACACAAACAGTTATTTCCTCTCCTTTTATCCCTGCTTTTCCAGAGATTTCCTGAGCTCTCAGAGTGAACTGAGACAGCAGCAGGTCCATCCCCTTTTCCTCACTTATCCAGAAGGAAAATTCAGTCATCATCATCATCCTTTTCCCCTGAAAGTCATCCCACAACGTGTCGGCTGCAGTTAATGTGCACATGGACCACGTATCCCTAAAAATTCTGTTTGCTGAGGGTCCATTTCATGAGCCAGATGTGTTTGGGGAATGTAGCCGAGGTTTTGGAGCTTCTTTCTTCAGGAAGATGAATGTGAATGCAGAAATTTTCAACACTTCTGAAATTAATATCTTCATCTTGAATTACAAGTGCTGCTTTAAAGGCAGTTAAGGATGCCAGCGTAAAGCAGCTTCCCCGAGTTATCTCAGGAGATGTTATTACTCTGAAATTAAGGGCTGGAGTCGCACAAAATCCCGACACCAGACTCACAGGTTTGATCCTGGCAACTCCTCATCCTCTGGAGGCTTCTCGTTTTCAGTTTGATTTTACACCGACATCCCCATCTCCTTTGCACAGGGGCTTTCTGCAGGGGCAGGTTCCTGACGGAATTCCAGTTGTCCCGGAGCAGTGCCTCCTTCCTGCTGCTTCCCCTCGCTAAATCCGATCCCAGAGCGCTGG
This sequence comes from Dryoscopus gambensis, assembly GCA_013389985.1. Classification (NCBI taxonomy): domain Eukaryota; kingdom Metazoa; phylum Chordata; class Aves; order Passeriformes; family Malaconotidae; genus Dryoscopus; species Dryoscopus gambensis. The sequence goes on from WEIT01003757.1 coordinate 46,030, forward strand.
GAAAGCACCGGGCACTTCCCTCAGTGCCTCTTCCATGGCCGCAATTCCTGCTGTTCCCAGAAGGCCATCCCATAAAATGCAGCGAAAGCACAAACAAACCACGGCTGTAAAATATCTCTGCAGAAGCACAGAGCCACGGAATTTCCTGAGCTGGAAGGGACCCACAGGGATCATCCAGTGCAGCTCCTGGCCCTGCACAGACACCCCAGCAACCCCACCCTGGGCATCCCTGGCAGCTTTGGGATGGCTCTGGCAGCTCCAGAGGCTCTGACAGAGAGCAGGATTGGCGCGGATGCAAGGAAAAGATTCCTCCCTGGGAGGGTGGGCAGGCCCTGGCACAGGGTGCCCAGAGCAGCTGGGGCTGCCCCTGGATCCCTGGCAGTGCCCAAGGCCAGGCTGGACCGGGCTGGGAGCAGCCTGGGACAGTGGGAGGTGTCCCTGCCATGGCAGGGGTGGCACTGGGTGGGCTTTAATGTCCCTCCCATCCAAACCATTCTGGGATTCTGTAAAGGGCAACATCCATGGGGCCCCTTCCTCCTGCTGTGCTGCAGAGCGAAGGGGTGGCTTTAGGGGCTTTAGGGGCTTTAAAGTTTGCTCTTTGGGAAGCATCAGAGCTCCAAGCCACATGTGTGTCCTGGGGAGGAGGAGCAGCCCATGGGAGCGGGGCCGCTCCAGTCCTTCCTGGGTTTTGTGCTGCTTGTGGAGAGCTGGAGAGGGGCTGTGTTTTATTTTCTCATCCATTTAATCCCCTCCTTTTCAAAGTGCTTTTATCTGAGCAGAGCATGAGCTCATCACTGCGTTTCTGTCACCCCACGTGGCTGCCGAGACCCTCGAGCGCTGCGCTCCTGGGTTTTGCTTTCACGGAGTCATTTTTTAAAGTTAACAGAACCTCAGAGTGCTGTTTCCTGAAGCCTCTTCCAGCCTCTTCCAGCTCGCAGGGGGACTCAAAGTCAAGGACAGCTGCTGTACTTAACGGAGTAAACAATTAACGAGGGAGATGTTCCCCGGGTCAGCGGAGCCAGCACAGCTCTGAGCTTCACCTTCTCCAGCTTTTCCAGTGCCCGGCAGATCCAGGAGTCCGAGCTCAGTGCTCTGGGCTTGGCTCTGCCGTGCTGTAAGAGGGCAGGTTTTTGGCAGGGCTGCCCGTTTGGACTGCTCCAAACGCTGTGCCAGGGTTTGTTCCCCGTCCTTGTTTCTGGAAGTCTTCCAGGCTGCGTCGTTTTCCACAGAGCCCAGCTCCTGGCCAGGGATTGGAGTTGAAAGTTGCAGGACTGGGTTGTGAACAGGGAGCTAAAAGCTCCCTGTTCACAACCCAGTCCTGCAACTTTCAACTGGTTGCAGGGAAGGGTGGGAGAAGTGATGCCGGTGTCCCCTGAAGGCTGATAGTGCAGGAGGAGTCACGCTGGAATAAACCAAGAGGCAAAGCAAAGATCTCTCAATTTGCCAGCTGGAACGATCCTCCTGTTCTGTTCTGCACCCAAATCCCCTCTTGGCTCGGGAGCGATCTGGCCTGAGCTGTTCCCATGACACAGCTCTGCCCCCCTGCTCCTGCAGGAACATCCCGAACCCCTGGGTGAGGCAGGGCAGGAGGTTACAAAGGCCTGGCAGGGGGGAAAGGGACAGAAAGGAAGAAATTTTTCAGAAAGAGGGTGAAATTCTGGGTGGATTGTCACATCTACTGCTCTCCACACCCCGCTGAGGGGAGGGTGCAGCCAGGGGGGGCTCTGCTCCTGGGGAGCAACAGGACAAGGGGAAAAGGCATCGAGTTGTGCCAGGCGAGGTTAAGATTGGATCATGGGGACAATTTCTCCATGGGAAGGGTTGTAAAGCCCCAGGATGGGCTGCCAGGGGGTTCAAAACCACAGATGTGGCACTTGAGGCCATGGTTTAAGTGGCTGGGCTTGGTGACCTCGGAGGTCTTTTCCAGCCTCCATATTCCTGTGATTCTGTGATTCCTGGGACAGGGAACTTGGCTCTCCTTAGCCCGCCCAGTGTGATTTAAGCTACAGAATATCTGTAGGACATGGAAAAATCTGATTTTCCCTGCACTGATTTGGACTTCATCCCGTTCATGTCCGGCTGTGCAGCGCTGACAGCTCACCCCAAGTGCCACTGAACCCCTTCCAGGTGCTTTTTTGTGCACATTTCGTGTCCTGGACAGGCAGCAGTGCCAGAAGGATGGTGTTAAACAGGCAAAACTCAGTGGTGGGGCCCTCACTGAGCCGTTTCTGACAAAGTGTGAGAGGTGCCAGCTGGCTCCTGCTTTTTGGGCTGTTTGGAGAAGGAAAATGGGGATGTTTGATGTCTCCGTGGCATCCCTGGGATGTCCCTTGTCACTGTAATCTCTGTTAATTTGCACCCCAAGAGAAGCCCCCGAGGTGCCTGCCCTGGCTGCAAACACTTCCACCATGTCTAACGCCCACAAATTCCTGAGGCTTTCCCCAAACTGGGGTGGGTGGGGTGTGCATGGCTGCCCTGGGCACCTCTGGGGGCAGTAATTCATGTTTTGGGTCTGGAGCTGAGCCTCCCTCGCATTCCAAGCCCCCCTAAATGTGAGTGGCAGGGCAGGGGGGGTGCAGGGCTCTCTGCAAACACCTCCCAGCCCTTTTGGCAGCTCGTGCCCTTGGTGTCGGGCTGATTCCTGCGGGAAACAGCCCCAAAAGAATCGCTCCAGCAGAAACGAGCAGCACCAGGAGCAGGGAGGCTGTGGATCCTCCATCCATCCACCCCCCAAAAAATAAAAGGATTTTTTCTTTTCCTGCAGAGATCTGTCTGACAATAACGTCTGTGCTGAGGAGCTGGATGTGCGGGCTCCTCCCTGGGTGCAGGGTTCTTTTCCCCAGGGCAATTTGTGACGAGGCTGAGGTCAGAGCTCTGTGCCTCTTCGCAAAAGTCTGTCCACGCCAGTCCCTGTCTGCCCTTCTCGGGGTGATGTAATCTGTGCTCAGTAATAACATTTCCAAGAGGTGGATAACAGCGTTTTAGTTCAGCTCTAATAATTCTGTTAAAGCAGAGCCGGGGCTGTGATTGCAGTTCGTGGCCGGGGCTGTTCCATATGCGTGTTCTGTAGGATGCCGTTGTGGGGAATGTTCCCTCGGAGCTCCGTGCCCTGCGGAATTTGCCTTTGTTGTGCGGCGGGCAGAGCACTCTGCTCTCTGCTTGGCCGTGCAGCCAGAGGAGAGGGGGGAAAGAAGTGAAATCCCACCTGGTTTTGGCCTCTGCTGGGATTTCAGAGCAGTGTGGGTGCTGATCTTCCTCTGCCGTGGTGCCACAGCTCTGCCCCAGCGCCTGGGAGCGAGCGCCGAGTGCGGGGCTCGCAGGCCTTGGAGCACGCGGAGCTGAGCCTGAGCCAGGACAGGGAGCAAAAGGGCACGAAAAGCCTCTTCCAGAAGGTCAAACACAGCGCTCTGAAGCAGCACTTTAAATCTGGTCCTGCCCAGGAGAAACAGAGATATAAAATCTGCGTGGACAGGGAGCGAGGTGTGAGCCAGGGCTCAGGCACAGGGGGCTGCTTGGTTTTGGGAGCTGTTTGTGTTGTGGGACCCTGTCAGGAGCAGTTCCGGGGCTGGGGTTTCATTCCCAGACCCCCAAAATGTGCAGGCAGGGACCCCTGGGCGAACAAGGACACGTGGAGGGGACACGTGGGGGGGCCATGGCTGCTGCACTGCCCGGCTGTGGGTGGCAGGAGGGGACAGTGCTGGGCATGAGCAGCCCAGAGAGGAGGATTTGGGGGTGCAGGGGGTGAGAGCTGGGACCCAGAAATTCCCCATGCCCCAACGTGGGCAGTAGGAAAGGGATTGGGATTGTGCCCCTGTGCTCAGGTGAGACCCCACCTGCAGAGCTGCCCCAGCCCTGGGCCCAGCACAGGAGGGACCTGGAGCTGCTGCAGAGAGCCCAGAGGAGGCTCCAGGATGAGCAGAGGGCTGGAGCAGCTCTGCTGGGAGGAGAGGCTGGGAGAGCTGGGATTGTTCACCTGGAGAGGAGAAGCTCTGGGGTGAACTCAGTGTGGCCTTGCAGGACCTGAAAGAGCTGCAGGAAAGATGGGGAGAGGCTGTTAACAAGGGCTGGAGGGATAGGACAAGAGGGGATGGATTCCCACTGCCAGAGGGCAGGGCTGGATGGGATCTTGGGAAGGAGTTGTTCCCTGTGAGTGTGGGAATGCCCTGGCACGGGGTGCCCAGAGCAGCTGTGGCTGCCCCTGGATCCCTGGCAGTGCCCAAGGCCAGGCTGGACGGGGCTGGGAGCAGCCTGGGACAGTGGGAGGTGTCCCTGCCCATGGCAGGAGTGGCACTGGATAGGCTTTAAGCCCCTTCCAACCCAAACCATGTTGTGATTCTACAAAAAATCCCTGAAATCTGACATAAAATGGAAATCACGCCATTCACACCAGTTTTTCCAAGGAATTCTGCATTTTTTTAGCTCTCTCACCATAGGGCAGAGGGCAACACTGAGGTTCAGCCTGGTCGGGGTGAACATCTGGGATGAGTTCCAGGAGCTCCTTCCCAGCCCATGGCACAGGCAGCTGTGTCAGCTCGTGGCTGAACCCCCTCTGGCAGCGCTCACCCCGCTCTGGAAGGACTCCCAGCACCTCGGGGAGAGCACAGCTGGGGGTAGAAAGGAGGGAAGGAGCCCCAGTGGAGAAGGAAATGGAATTTCCTGGTCTGGCACGGCCCTGTCTGTGCCCCCACTGCTCTGCTGGGCACCCACATTTGGGATTGCTCCAAGGGACCCTTCACTTCCAGTGGGAAACACCCCGTTCAAAATGGGATTATGGCAAATAAATTGAATAATAACACCTGGCTTTGGTCCCCCAGCAGCCCCCAAGGCACTTCTGAAAGGAAAAACCACGTCCCAGAATTTTGCAGAGCCAAGAGAAATGATCACAAGTGAGGTGGAATAAAAAAAAAAGCCCAAAAAGCAGACGTAGCATCCTGTAATGTATCCGTGGAAAGGGAAAAGTCATGCTACTTGAAGTCTGCAAATTCGAGTTTCTCCTGGGAAAATGTAACTCCTGTTCAAATGCTAATGGCTCGTTATCACAGGGATGCTTTAATTGAACTACAATGTTCCGTGAGCAGGGGCAGAGCAAGGTTCAGAGAGCAAATGGCTGATGAACAATCCTCAATCTGCCAGTAAATGTTTGCGCTTTTTTTATAAACTCCCCCTTCTTGATCTCTGTCTTAAGCAGATTCCCCGAAGGGACCTGTAAAAGGCAGCAGACTGCAGCTGGAGGTAGCAGCAATGCGTGCGTGGTTCTTTTATCCTGGTTTAGAGCAGGGAATTTATGGCACTGCTCGCCTGGCAGTGGCCAGAGTGGCTGGCTCTGAGTGCACAGAAATTCCTGGGATAGGAGCAAAGGCCGGCTCCTTGGAAAGCAAAGATGCAGCATAGTTTAGAAAAGGGATAGAGGAAAGGAAATCCAGTCGGACATTCCAGCCACAGAGCATCCCTGGAGGCTCCTCGGGACCAGCACAAACGTCTCATGGAGCACAAATAATTCCAGGCACCCAGAGCTCTGCCCCCATTCCCAGGAATCCAGGAGCCAGAGCTTGCAAGAGGGAGGCAGGAAGAAAAGAGAAAGAGCCCGTGATGTTTCCCCTGGAAGTAAAAAATCTTTCCTTTTTCTGGACGCTCTCCTCAGGGGATTTCTGGGGGACGCCTCCACAGTCGGAGGTTTTTGCCACCACCTCGCATTGCCACAGCTGCGAGAAGAAAATTGGGAGCTGCCACCACTCCTAGAGCTGGGGAAACACTTTGTGTGTGTTTGGTGACGTGTCCAGGGAGCACTCGGCTGACGCTGACCAGAAAAAGCCCCGTGTGGGAAGGGAGTGGGATGGGTTTTCTGTTAGATGGGAATAAACCTCTGTCACAAGTGTCAGCGTCTCCCGCCTGCCCCGGGAGCTCCTCTGAGGCTCTCCAGCACCACCCCTGGCATGGCAGAGCCTGTGCCAGCCTCTCCTGGCCTGGCACCTGCTGGGCACGGGGCTGGAGCCTGCTCAGAGCCACTGGGGGAGAACAGGGGGGCTCAGGTGAGCCCCCACCCTCAGAGCTGCCCCAGGCCTGGGCCCAGCACAGGAGGGACCTGGAGCTGCTGCAGAGAGCCCAGAGGAGGCTCCAGGATGAGCAGAGGGATGGAGCAGCTCTGCTGGGAGGAAAGGCTGGGAGAGCTGGGATTGCTCACCTGGAGAGGAGAAGCTCTGGGGTGACCTCAGTGTGACCTTCCAGGACCTGAAGGAGCTGACAGGAAAGATGGGGAGGGAGGATTTCCAAGGGATGGAGGGACAGGATAAGGGGGAATGGTTCCCACTGGCAGAGGGCAGGGCTGGATGGGAGATTGGGAAGGAATTGTTCCCTGGGAGGGTGGGCAGGCCCTGGCACAGGGTGCCCAGAGCAGCTGTGGCTGCCCCTGGATCCCTGGCAGTGTCCCAGGCCAGGCTGGACGGGGCTGGGAGCAGCCTGGGGCAGTGGGAGGTGTCCCTGCCATGGCAGGGGTGGCACTGGGTGGTTTTTAATGTCCCTTCCATCCCAACCATTCAGCCATTCCGTGGCATTTGGGGGCCTGGGGGGCAGGTGGGTGCTTGCCCTCGGGTTATTATAAACCAGGCCCCACTGCTGGGCACTGACAGGGACTGGCTGGGAGGGAAGGAGGGAAAGCTGCCAGACTGAGAGGGCCCAAAGTCTCTCTTAATTCACGCAGTGCTGCCAGAGAGCCTGAAATTGGGAGGGAACAAAGAGCTTTTGGGGCCAGTCTCTGAAAATCAGAGAAGAGCTGTGGTGCCAGTGTGGGCCGGGCAGGAGAGGGCCCCAGGCTGTTCCCACCTGGATCCTGGATCCCTCCTGGTCCTGCCCGCAGCTGCCTGGCCCAGCCCTGCTCCAGCCCGGGCTCTGAACCATCTGCCACCGCAGCTCGTGCAGGAGACCAGGGACAAGTGGAATTTCCCAGGGATTGAGCTGCGTTCCTGGCCCCCGAGGCCGCCCCCCCTTCCCTCCCCCTGCACCTATCTTATCTCTGCCTCTTCCTGAAATAATAGGAACAGAAAAATTAACAACATGAAAAAGGGAGGAGATGATAAAGAGTATCTGAAAAATTATCTGTGTCCTCATTTCAGAGCTCTGCATGGTAACAGGGAAGCAGGAGGGTTTTTTTCTTTATTAATGTATTAAAATATTAAAAAGCTGGGTGTCTCTTGAACCTACTCTGCTGTCAGAGAAAGCTCCGAGGAAGTATTTTGAGGAGACTGTTGCACTTGAGGAACTATCCGGGGGTGCCACGCATGGAGCAGAGCAAACCAAGGCTAAAATCCGAGTTTGCTGTCCTGCTGTTCATGGGGACCCGGCCCCGGCGTGGGCAGGGGTGACCCTGGCACCTGGGGACAGAACCTCTGCCAGCAGGATGCTCCCAGGGGCCCGGCGGGGATCTCTTCTGATTTCCTTCATCTCCTTCACGTGGAAGGTCGGAGTGAGACCAGGCCCTGGGGAGAGCAGCCTTGGCTCTGAGACGGGGATGAGCAGATCTCCTGAGGGTTGGGCTGTTGGGTTGGGCACTTCGGGGCTTCCCCCTCAGGTCCCGGTCATTCCCCGGCAGCTCCCAAAACGTGCAGTTGCTCTCCTTCACAGATCTTTGCCAACGAAGAATTAAGGCTTTGATGTTGCCATGGGTGGTGTTTTCCGTGCCACCCTCGGGGTGCCATGAATTATGCAACGTGTATGAGGGTGACAGCAGGGCTGTGTGGCACATGTATAAATATATAGATATATAAATGTATAAGTACATATGTGAATATATAGATATATAAGTATAAAAATGTAAAAAAATTAAAATGTATAAATATGTATAGATATATAAATATAGAAATATATTTATAGATTTATATATTTATATAAAAAGATATAGATATATATCTATAT
>WEIT01003757.1:54095-69806 GCA_013389985.1 Dryoscopus gambensis
ATATATATAGATATATATAAAAATATTAAAATTTTAAAATACAGAAATATATTTTTATATAAATAGGTAAATAGATAAATATATAAATATATAAGTATATAAATACAAGAACATTTAAATATACATATATAAAAATATATAAATATATAAATATAATTACATTATATAAATATATAAATATGCAAATATATGAATATATAGATATATAGATACATAGCTATATGTATATCCACACAGACAGACTGACTAAAGGTGTCTTTGTCTCCTTTTCCCTGGCAGGTCACTATGGAAAGGATATTTATCGCAGTGGAGGGCCAGATCTCCATAATTTCATCTCCTCCGGGTTTGTCACGTTAGGAAGAGGACACACGAAGGGTACAGTGGAAACCATTTTTTGCTAAATGAAAAGATTGTTTGAAATCCAAGGCTCTGAGCCGGCAGCTGGGCTCTGGGTGCCCCGAGCTGGCGCTGGGCTCAGCCCAGGAAATGCTGCGGGTTCAGGGCTGGGCTGGGGCAGGACCCGCGGGGTCCTGGCAGGGGAGTGGGGCGGGCAGGGGCTCCCGGGCTCCGCTCTGGCGCTGCAGTGGGACTTTTCTGCAGCTTTGTGCTTTCCTGGGTGCGTGGGTGCTCCCGAAGGGGAGGGCAGGAGTGTGCAGCTGGCCCGGGGCAGGCAGTGACCACTCCCAGACTGTGGGTCTGGGGCTCTTTCCTTTGACTTCTGGGCTTTTACTCATTTATTTATTTCTTTACTTTGATGGGGGAAGGGGGGTACGGTGAACATTTTATAAAATTATTTCTTTTTAGGTCCTAAAAGCCTATATTTTCTGTGTTCCTATAATCTATGATATAATGTACAAACAGGAAAACACACAAACACCCATCTGCTGCTCTGTGTATGTTCCGTGTACATGTACTGTATATAAATATCTGTGGAGAGCCAGCTGTAGCTCTTTACCACATGTACCCAAACACCCGGGGGGCTCTGGTGACACCAGAGCTGCGTCCTGGTGACACCAGAACCCCGGGCTGTGTTCGCTGATGACGCTGTTGCCTGTTTGGTGAGTCCTTCTAGTGCACAGTGAGACGTGTTTGGAGTGTCCTCCTGTCCCCCCGGCCCGCCCGAGTGCCAGCGGTGCCCTGGCTGTGACACTGGGGGTGCATGTGCCATTCCCTCCCCTCGTGTGCGCCCCGAGACTGCTGTACCCCCTCTAGACACAATGTATGGAGATCCCTCTATAGACAATGTACTGTATGTGGAGCTGTGTCCTCGTGCTCGCCTGGTTGAACGCTCCTGTGTTGTTTCTGTGGATGACCGTGACTCACAAATGATTAAAAGACCTTGATATATATATATTTTCTTTTTCCTCCTACATTTCCTGCACTTTTTCCGATTCTCCACGAGTGTCATCCAAAGCAGTGTTGGTCCTGTAGAACCGTCAGAGAAGAAACAAATATATGTATATTGTCTGTGTATGTCTGTGTGTGCTTAAATAAAGTTTACTGAGGCTGAGGCAGCACCCGTGGGACTTGTAATCCAATACCCTGAAATCCCAGATTTGTAATCCAATACCCTGCAATTCCAGATTTGTAATCCGATACCCTGTAATCCAGTACCCTGAAATCCCAGATTTGTAATCCAATACCCTGCAATTCCAGATTCATAATCTGATACCCTGCAATCCAATACCCTGCAGTTCCAGTCATGTAATCCAATATCCCAAAATGCCAGTCCTGCTATCCAATACCCCAAAATCCCAGATTTGTAATCCAATATCCTGCAGTTTTAGCCTTGTAATCCAATATCCTGCAATTCCAGTCATGTAATCCAATACCCTAAAATCTCAGTCCTGCGATCCAATACCCTGAAATCCCAGATTTGTAATCCAATACCCTGTAATCCAGTACCCTGAAATCCCAGATTTGTAATCCAATACCCTGTAATCCCAGATTTGTAATCTGATACCCTGCAATCCAATACCCTGCAGTTCCAGTCATGTAATCCAATACCCTGAAATCCCAGATTTGTAATCCATTACCCTGCAATCCAATACCCTGAAATCCCAGATTTGTAACCCAATATCCTGCAGTTTTAGCCTTGTAATCCATTACCCTGCAGTTCCAGTCATGTAATCCAAGACCCTGCAATCCCAGATTTGTAATCCAATGCCCTGCAATCCCATACCCTGCAATCCCTGATCTGTAATCCAATGCTCTGCAATCCCACTCCTGCAATCCAACACCCTGCACTTGCAGTCCGGCTCTGCACTGAGGGAAGGGAACCCCATGTGGGCTGGGAGCTGCAATGGCTCAAGGGAGGACCCGTGGGTGGCATTTCACACGAGGTGTCCCCATCCCAAAGGAGTTCTACAGCCGTGTCCTGCCACATCAGGAGTGTGTTTAGGGTCAGCGAGCACAGGTACCCCAGGAGTGATGGTCCGTGGAGTGGGGTGCCCTGGTAGCCACGGAGAGCCCTGAGCAGGGCTGTAAATCCGGCCCTTTGCCTCAGACAGGTGAATTATCCTCACCTCAGACCCCTGAGGCACCCCCCAGCAGTTTGCTGGACAGAAGGCTTTTCCCAGTTCCTCCCCAGGAGAGAACAAAACCTCCTCTCCTCCTTTAGCTGCAAAGGCTCGGGGGCTCTGCCCTCCTCTAGGTGGTCTCCACACCTTTTCCAGAGCACATTTCCCATCCCTGGGAAGGTGGGAGAGTGGGCAGTGGGAGTGCAGACTGTTCATCCACGCCAGCCACCAGGCAGGGGGTGCTCTCCAAAGTGAATAAAAGGCTCTTGTTCTCTGAAGAAATTAATATTGTGGCTGTTTATGGACATGGGAATGGTCTGGCCTCAGAATTTACCTTTCAGCTGCCTGTAAATTCACCTGGTTTCTGAACAGTGCTATAATGTTCATTTCCAGTTTCTTAATGGCAGATTCCCCACTGCTGAGTGGTGCGAGTGACGAACACCTCACACCTGCTGCAGCAGCTGCTTGTGCTCGTGTGTGGCTTTGTCTTTGTCCGTGACATGATCTGATTGTCTGTCTGTGCCGTGACGGGGGGGTCACAAAGGCCTGAGGGGTTCTATCGTTGGGATTGTGCCTGAAATGCTTGGGTTTCTGGAAGTACTGTGTGGCTGATTTCCTGAGTTCAGCTTGAAGTGACCACCAGCACCTGTAAGGAGGGATGAGAGCTTCAGCCAGGGCTGTGGATGAGCAGGTTCTGTCCTGTTTTGCCCTATTCCTATTTAGATGAGCAGATTCTGTCCTGTTTCATTCCCGGCCCTTGTGTTACAACCTCCACTTGAGCCAGATAACCTCACCCTGCCTTGTGGGGAGGGTTCTGCCCCTGGGCTGAACAAAGCCAGTGAAGTTTCTCTCAGTATTTCTCAGCACTGGGAGACACATTTTTGGTGTTTTCTCAACTGTCTTCTGTGCCGTGGCAGAACTCCAAGTGCTGAGTAATATTTAAGAGCTCATCTATTTCGGGCAGAAGACAAAGACGTGAGACATGCCAAAGTACCATGGATACCAAATCAGCATATCACATCTGACATCCCGCAGGATCGGGATTTACGGCTGCTCCGTGACATTCCACGGGGCAGTGCATCACTGCCTGGCATCTGAAGGCTCTAGAGCCATTACAACGCGTGTTCCTCAAACCCTGGGCGCAGACTCTGCTGTCAGTCTGTCACGATGATGCTGGGATGAATCCCAGCTCGTTAGGCCACGGAAGTCCCCGTGGTGAGGCACAAGGCAGGGCTGATGTTGAAGTGTGGTTCTCTGCACCCTCCTGGAGACAGGATGATTCGCAGAAAGAATCAAGGAATACTCTTCTGTAGATGTTTCCACAGATGATCTTTATTACCAGCCGCATGGCTGAAGCCAGCACACAGACTGGAGAAATCCTCCCCAAACCCAGAGTGCCCCGGGCCCAGGGAGCATTTTGGGACCAATAGCAGCATAGAACTTGGGTAAATGTGACCAGGGAGCAGGGGCAGGGGCAGAGCCCGTGCCATGTCCTGCTGCCATCCCAGAGCCGCCTCCCCCCAGGGGGATGGGGGGTGGGGAGAACCCTCAACAATTCACCCTTTTGTTTTATATTATGAAGGTTTTTCTTAAGGGTTTCAAAAGGCTGATCTCATCTCACATCAGGTAGGAGGAAGCTGGATGGTTGATTCCGAGGCAGCAGCTTTTAATTCTGTGTGGAGGCAGCCGGGGGACAGCAGCACCCCTGAGGAGTTCACTGGGTGGGCACAGGGCACCTCTGCCCCCCTCCAGCCCCCAGGGAAGGAGGGTGGGTCCCACATTCCTGTGCAGGAGCAGCTCCTGCGTGGGAGGCGCTGGGAGGGCTCGGTGCTCCGGGGACACGCGTGGGAGACAGGAGCCAGCTCACCCCTCTGTGCACTAGCCCCATTTAAAACCTTCTTCGGCCTGTTCTGAGCATCCTGGCGCTCTCACAGTGCCCCCCTGACCTGGGCTGTGCCCTCCGTGCTGCCAGGGCTCCCCAGCTGGAGGGGATTTACTCACCCAGATAAACACCCGGATAAACACCCCAGGGAGGGAATGTGCTGGAAGGGCAGCACAGTCACTCCTCATTGCCACCCCACATCATATGGCTGAGTTTTCAGGTAAAAACGTGATTTCTATTTTGGTTTTTGGGTTTTTTTCACTCTCAGTCTCAGACCTTGAAAGTAGTTTCTGAATGGAATGGAGCTCCTTGAGTTTCAGCAGTCTGGGACAGCAGCAGGAATTCTGTAGAGTGGATGATAATCTCTGTTCATCACTCAACATCTTCTTTGTTTTCCTGGTTACTCTGTGAGAGTGTGAAAAATAGTGAGGTTATTTTCTGGAAAAAGCAGGATTTCCCAGTTGAACTGAGTGCAAGGGGTTGGGGGAGTGAGGCAGGAGGAACGGGGAGGGTTTAGACTCTTCTTAACCCCACAGGGTCATCCTGTAGGGAAAACCAGAACTGTTCCTAAAACCAGAGGCACGGCTGTGTGGAAAACTCAGTGAGAGTCAAACGCCCCCAGAGCCTGCCCAGCAACACCTGCAGGAATGGAACCTCTCCCTCTGGGTTCGAGGCTGTGCCTGGACTCGCTGGGAGGTGTGCTCTGAGTCAGGAGGCCCTTTCCTTGGAGCATCCCGCTACGATTTGCTCCGAGGATGCGAGAGAGCACATCCTGCAGCGCCGGTGGGCAGGCAGGAGAGGAAGGGATGAGCCACGCGTGCAGGGCAGTGGCCGTGGCTGTGCAGCCCCAGCCCCGCGTGCGGGCATCGCCCCCAGCGTGGGCGAGGTGCAAACCCACTGGGCAGAGCCAGCCCGGTGGCTGAGCAGCACAAGCTCCCCACAGCACATTTGGTCTGTCTCGTGATTTGCTGTGCGGATCCGGCGGATTTGCAGCCCAAATGTGGGATTGGCCTGCTGGGCCTCCGCTCTCGCTCGTCTTGTACCTTGTGCATGGGCACAGGGCTCAGGGCACTGCTCTGGGGGCACGAGATTTGTGCCTGGTGGGTGGGAACGAGGTGTTTGTGCTTTAGCAGGACCTCACACCCAGCTAGGTACCAGTCCTCAGATCCAGCATCAGCCCTGGTGAACATCCCCCTCCCCCGCTTTGTGTGCGTTCAAAAGGAGAAGGTTGTTCTTGATCTACCTTAGGAAATGATGATTTTCCCTGGGCATGAGGGCAGAGAGACCACATATTCCTGGAGCCAGAGCAGTGGGAGGTGGCTGCCTCGTGGGTGAAGGGTTTGGAAGCTGCAGGAGTTTGTGGGAAGACACGAGGGTGGGAGGGAGGGTGACTGGAGTGAGGGAGCAGCTGAGTCTGGGGGCTCCTTCCCCTGCGTGTCTGCCAGTGGCTCTGAGGGGCTGAGGGAAACACCTCATCTCCGAGCGCCAACCTTGGCCAACCTCCCTCCTGCAGCCTCCTGGAGAGTCAGATCCCTCCGGTCAGCCCTGGGGTTGGGGCCTGGTGTCCAAAGGGTCACTCAGGCAAAGCCACGGGTAAAGCACCAGCCTCAGCTGCCAGTTCAGCCTCTGGGCTGGGACATAGAACTTCCAAAAGCAGCCACGGAAAGGCAGAGGCAGCTCTAGACCACACGTAGCGATCAGATTTTCCTGCTCCAGCTGAGCTGGGCGCCAGCCCCACTGTCTCACCCCTTCCTCCTCTGGAGGCTCCAGAGTTTTCCCAGCCCTGCTGCTCCCTCCGGGAGCGATGCCTTCCCTGGAGTGGAGGCAGGAGCACAGAGGTGCCTCCGGGCTGGGGCTGTGCTCGTGGGACTCTCAGAAGAGCTTGTCCCTGGCGGCAGGGCTGGGCACCTGTGTCAGCACGAGGGGCAGGTCCTTTCCCCCTCCCCGAGATGTTTGGATCTCCCCATCCGTGGTGTCCCCTCCCCTGCACACCCTTCAGCGCTTTCCCTGCGGGCTGAGGAGCGGCTCTGACGGGCTCCGTGCTCCAGCTCTGACGGATCTGTGTGCAGACGAATCTCGGTGCAGACACCTCGGCTGATTCCGAGCACTGAGCTGCTGCAGGTTCCCGCTGAACGCGGGAGAGCGGGGTGGGACCCTGGGGCTGGCACCCCTTCCTCCTCCTGCATGCCCACTGCCCCCTCTGACTCCCCGCTGCTGCCTTGGGACACCCCAAATGGAGCCCCTGTCACAGCCATCCCCTCGCGACCAGCAGTGTTGCTGCTCCGCCGGCATGTAAATATGATTCAGAGATGAATGGGAGGAAAGAGATTTATTAATTTGCTCCTCATTAGCAGTTTGAGAGTTCTGATTGCTCCCTCTGACACTGCCCTGGTTCCCCGCTGTCACGGCTGGTTCCCCGTTGCTTGGCTTGCAGCTCTGTGTTCCAGTTCCCTTCCCAAAGTGCTGGTTCATACCCTTAATTTGTTATTTTGGGGTCTTATATTACACCTGTCACAACTTCCTTGGCGCAGCGCAGCTACAAAACGCGCAGTGAATCAGCTCCAAGCTGGGATTTACTGCCTGCCCCCATCATTAGTAACCCACACTTGCAGCAGACTCATTAATACAGGCAGAGGCAGAACTTTGAGGATCATTTTTTTCATACCTGCACCTGTAACTCGCCATGAATAGATTTGCAAAAATCGAGGGTTGGGTGTGCCAGGTCCTTTTGCTCATTAAACACTCGTTAGACCTCCCATCAATGGAGAGCTGTGGAGCCCGAGCCTGCTGCATCCCAATGAATCACTCTCTGTTTATCCTGGATAATTTCGGATGATTTTGACGGCGCCTTGCGGCGGGCGCGCTAAAGATCCCTCGCATCCTGATTCCAGATTAATTCCAACCCTTGCATATTCCCACACTTAATTGTATTGACTCGGAAGCAGGATCGTTGGGATGTGGAGA
Source organism: Dryoscopus gambensis (assembly GCA_013389985.1). Taxonomy (NCBI): domain Eukaryota; kingdom Metazoa; phylum Chordata; class Aves; order Passeriformes; family Malaconotidae; genus Dryoscopus; species Dryoscopus gambensis. The sequence goes on from WEIT01003757.1 coordinate 61,461, forward strand.
GGGGCCTGGGAGCCAAGCAGAAAGATTCCATGACGCAATCGGACGTTTCCAGCCGCTCTGAATTATTTAACCGCCTTCAGACATGGCCGGTCCATTTCTCAGCAGAGCCTGGACAGCTCTGGCTTTTACAGCCCTCGGAACGGCCAGCTGGGAGGAGAGGGGAGGGCGTGGAAAACATTCCAGTGGCTGCAGCTGCTGTGGGCAAGGGATGGGGGGACACCGGCAAAACCCCCTGGTGTCACCTCCTGCCGTGAGCGCCGAGGTAACGGAGGTGAAGGTGTCCCTCTGCCCCCAGGCTGGGCAGGGACCTGCCGGGGGTTGGGGATGTGCCTTTCCGAGCCAGCGTGTCCCACGCTGAGCACGAGGACAGAGGGCTGACCTGAGAGCCTCCCTCGAGCTTGTTGTTCCTTGGAGCAGCAGGGACACGGCCACGAGCTGGGCGTGGAGCACATGGATCCCTGCTGAACTGGGAGGTCCCCGTGCAGCGAGCCCACGGCTGCTCCAGAGCCAGCTGGGAGATGGAAACTGCTGCCCGCAGCAAGGAAGGGAGCCTTTCCCGTGGGACAGGGCCACTTGGAGATCCCATTGCTCACCCATCCATTGGTTTTGGCATTTTTAACTTGGCCTGAGCGAAGGGGCTTCCTGGGGGACAAGGACAGGACTGGGGTTGTCTCTTCTTTCTCTCTCAGAGACAGTGAAAGCCAGAATCTTGTGTTTGGGGCAGGGAGAGGCCACCAGGGCCCTTCTGTGTGTGCACAGCCAGGACTGGCCGGGTGTTGGGGCAGCTGGGAGGTCACAGGGCATCGCTGGCTCTGGGTGTGACACACCCAGAGTTTGGGACTCACCTTCCCCAGTGCCACTGCCGAGGAGCTCCTGTTCCCATGCCGAGGTGAATCCCACAAGTTATCACTGCACTGATTCTCCTTCTGCTGCCCAGCCCTACAAACTGCACCCAGCCCTCTGCTGAGTTCCACGGATGGGTTTCAACCATCTGGAACTCCAGAATGGATCCCTCTTCCTTCTGCTGTGCGTTAACAGGATGACAAAATAAATGACAGTGGCTGAGAGGAGAAGAAAGAAGCCCTGCCGGTTACTGGCTGCCCTTTCTCAGAGAGTCTGTCAACTCTCTGGGATGTTTTGGCAGATGCCTTTGAAAGCTGAGCTGAAAGCTGAGCTGAAAGCTGGGGAAGAGCTGGCAGGTACAGCCCAGCTGTCTGTGAAACTGGAGCTGCAGCTGCTTGCCACAAGCTCCTCTTTGAAGAACATGTTTTTCTCTATTTATGATCAAGAACTGTTGGATAAAAAGCCCTTATGATTTCTTGCTATGGTGTCACTGAGGATCTCAGGCTGGTTCTGTCCCCAAACGGGGAGTTTAACCTAAATGAAGGCTCACCCTGGAGCTGGATTGATGTGCCTTTGGCAGGGCTGCGTTCACGCTTCATCCTGCTTGCCAGCTGTAAATGAGAAATTCAAATATTGTGAAAAGAACTGGGGACTCCCGGGAGCAGCGAGGGGACTTTGCAGAGGGATCTGTGATTCTGAAGCATCTGGGTCCTCTCCACAACAACGTGGTCAGAGTTTGGCCAGTGGGGAGCTTGAGCACTCCCAAAAATGCACTGGTAGAGCAAAGCCAGTGTGGTACGTGCAGTTTGTCTGCCAAGGTTCCTTGGGAGGGACTCCTCCGGATGAACTCGTCATCAGGGAAGTGTTTTTGGAGCCATAGGGCTCAGGTCTGCCTCCCAGATTGACTTTCTATGGATGGTGCTCGCTCCCAGGGGAATTATTTGGTCTTAGGAGCTTCTGTTCACCCTTCCATAGTCAGGACAAGACTGTGGGCACCGCAGGAGTGAGCCCAGAAAACCACAGCTGTCCAGGAGAGCCACACTTGAAATTACTGGTTGGTTTCACTCCTTGGCACAGATTCCCCTTCACCTCTTGGCAGCAGGCAGGGCCCTGCCTGTGACCAGGCTGTGTTTTGGCCGTGTCTGAAGGCCACAGGCTGAAGATGGGAACCAAGATGGGAATCTGTCACTTCCCTGCAGATGGAGAGGACCTGCAGCCCGGGGGTTCTGGGGAGGCTGTTGGGCCCTCCGAGGGCTGGGAGGGGTGGCTGGGGACTGAAGGATGAGTGGAGCTTGTCCCTGCTGGGACTTCCCGAAGGCTCTGCCCCTCTCTCAGTCATCCTGCGGTGGGAAGGATCCACTCAGTGCAGCCCAAAGCACTGGGTGGGAGAGGGGGGCTGCCCTGGGACCCCCAGAGCCACCCTTTGAGACGGCTGAGCCTCTCCTCCGCTCAGCTCCTGGTGTAGCTGGGACAGCTCTTTCCGTCCCGACAGCACCTTCATTCCTCCCAGAGCTGCACTAAGCCCGTTCCACCATCCCCACCCTTCAGGCAGTGGTTTTAAATCTCCCCAGGGCCCTGGAATCCCTCATGCTGTGCCCATCACAGCCTGGAAAACACATGCCCAGGCTGTTACCTCAGGTACAGACAGTCAGGATCAGCTCTCCACAGCCTGTCCTGGGGGAGAGCATCACTGCCCTGCATGCCTCGGGGCTGCCCTGGTGTCCCCAAGGAGCAGAGCTGCCAGAACCCGCACCCGAGGCACTTTGGGGGTTGGATGAAGCCTGGGGTTTCCCACCTGGCAGGTGAGAACAAGGAGCAGCTCCTTCCCTCTCCTCGATGAGCGGCTGCACGGCAGGGAGCAGCATTCCAGCCCTTGGAAAGGGGATCCATGGAGCAGGGAGCCTTTGGCCAGGGACAGATTTTTCATGGCAGTTCTTCTTCCTCCTGGAGAGTCCTGCCAGCGAGTGAATGAGCAGAGAGCTGGGGGACTGCCAGTGGCTCCTGTGGTGCCACACAGCCTCTGGAGCACAGCCCAGCTCCTCAGCCTCAGAGCTGAGCCCGAGCCCAGCTCCTGCCAATAGCTGGGAGTTTGTGATGGATTTCAGTGGCACTGCCTGCAGAAAACCAACTTGTGTGTGCAATGCAGAGCAGCCCACGGTGCTGCTGCACACCTGGCCCTGGAGAGAAGGGGGTTTGCAGTTCCCCTCTGAACCAGGAATAGATTAAAAACATGTTAGAGCCCTTCTCTTCTCTTCTCTTCTCTTCTCTTCTCTTCTCTTCTCTTCTCTTCTCTTCTCTTCTCTTCTCTTCTCTTCTCTTCTCTTCTCTTCTCTTCTCTTCTCTTCTCTTCTCTTCTCTTCTCTTCTCTTCTCTTCTCTTCTCTTCTCTTCTCTTCTCTTCTCTTCTCTTCTCTTCTCTTCTCTTCTCTTCTCTTCTCTTCTCTTCTCTTCTCTTCTCTTCTCTTCTCTTCTCTTCTCTTCTCTTCTCTTCTCTTCTCTTCTCTTCTCTTCTCTTCTCTTCTCTTCTCTTCTCTTCTCTTCTCTTCTCTTCTCTTCTCTTCTCTTCTCTTCTCTTCTCTTCTCTTCTCTTCTCTTCTCTTCTCTTCTCTTCTCTTCTCTTCTCTTCTCTTCTCTTCTCTTCTCTTCTCTTCTCTTCTCTTCTCTTCTCTTCTCTTCTCTTCTCTTCTCTTCTCTTCTCTTCTCTTCTCTTCTCTTCTCTTCTCTTCTCTTCTCTTCTCTTCTCTTCTCTTCTCTTCTCTTCTCTTCTCTTCTCTTCTCTTCTCTTCTCTTCTCTTCTCTTCTCTTCTCTTCTCTTCTCTTCTCTTCTCTTCTCTTCTCTTCTCTTCTCTNTTTCTTCTCTCTTCTCTCTTCTCTCTTCTCTCTTCTCTCTTCTCTCTTCTCTCTTCTCTCTCTCTTCTCTCCTCTCCTTCCTTTTCCTTTCCATTTCCTTTCCCATCCCATCCCTAGTTTCTGTGCCCACAAGAAATGCAAGTAACAATATGCCCCCAAAGGAATGTCCTGGCAGGGTGATACCTGACTCCAGGATTTTGCTGGTGGGAGTTTGTTCAAACCCTGGGATCAGAGCAGGACACAGGCTGAGCTCGGGGATCACCTTCCAGCCACGATAAGGAAATTCTGTGCAGCCAGAGAGCTGCAGATCTGCTGAGCACAACCGTCCTCCAACCCCCATTTCTGAGCAGGGCTGAGCTCCGCGTGTGGCCAGAGCTGTGCTCACAGGTCCTGGAGTGCTCTTTGGAAACGCAGCCCTTCAGCATTTCCTTGAGGTGCCCCACTCTTGTCTCCCCTTTTTCTGTCATCACACTGCCTCTATTGTTTCAAACGTAACACCAGGTTTTATTCCGAGGTGTAGGTAACTGGTGTTCATTTCAGATCTGCTCAGACAGCAGGAGTGCACAGGCTATAAAAGGCAATTCCTCATCTTCATTTTAAAGCAGGAAACTAAAAATAGAGCCGGTTCAACTATAGGTGATGAGAACAACCTGAGGTTCGGATTAGGAGGTAGAATGGGAATTAAGACTTTAAGAGTGCCTGGTGAAGTGTCTGTGCTTGGAGGGAGCTGTGGATCAAAGTTGGGGAAGTAGATTTGGGCCAGGGAAGGCAGTTTGGTGAGTTCTGCTCCTCCTCTCTGCGTGCGGAAGGCATGGACTGAAAAATGATGAATTCAGAAGAGAGAGCAGGCAGTGCCTTCTGTCTCAGGGTGACACCCGTGGGTGTCACTGCCACAGGGTGCTGGTGGGGTCAGGGGTATGCAGGCCACAGAGCACAGGTCCCGATGCTTTTGTGCAGAGGGAGAGAGGCAAAGCCGCTGCCAGGGCTACCAGAGGAGTGAGGGAACTCATAGCAGTGTTCAGGCCTGAGGAGGAAATGCTTCAGGCTCCTGGGAGTGGAGGAACCCCGCTGAGCTCCAGGGCAGGGCGTCATCCCGTGGAGCAGCTCACGCCGTGCACCCACAGGCTGCCAGAAATACCCTCAGCTCGCCCCAGTTTGCCACGACCCGAGTGAAAATGGGACACCCCGACCGAGGGGAGCGGGAGCCGCTCGGGGAGGGGCTGGGCCACCCCCAGAACCAGCTCCCCGTGCCCGGCGTGGGGACACAGCTGGCAGCCCCCCAGCCCCGGGCTCCGGTGAGGGGACGCAGCTTTGCTGCTGGGCTTGGTGACCCCTCAGGGGCCGCCTTTTCCTTCTCAGGGCTCCCTGAGCTTCCTGCAGCCCAGGGCCCTGCCCGAGGGCTGCGGGGCTCCGGGTGCAGGCCCAGCTTTGTCCTGTGCCCCACACAGGCCCAGAGCTTCGGCGCCGGAGAGCTCCCAGCCCAGAGACTGAGCCCAGCGAGTCAGGGGTGCTCAGAGGTTGTTGGGCTGACCCCAGTCTGAGCCCGTGGCGGTCCCTGGTAGCCGCAGAGGCTCAGCACGGAGATGTTTTGCTTCCTTCAGGCTCCAGGTGCTGCTGGCTCCAGCAGCTGCAGCTGCGAACAGGCACAAGGCCGCAAGGAGAGGAGTCTGAGCAGGGCAGGAGGGAGGAGATAAATGTGTGACCCCGTGCGGTGCCACACAGAGCCCAAAGGAGCACCCGAACCCACAGAGCCACGGCGCCTCGTCTGCGTCACCCCCGCCGCTTCTCCCCCCTCGGGTGTGGAACCCCTTGTGGGCTCTGAGGGAATTTCTCGCTGGGGGAGCAGCGCTCACGCAGGCCAGGCTGCTGCCCGCCCATCCATGCCTCTGGGCAAGGGCCTGCAGGGACAGGAAAAGGGGGAATGGCTTCAAAGGGACAGGGAGGAGGTTTAGATTGGAGGTTGGGAAGGAATTCCCCCCTGTAAGGGTGGCACAGGGTGCCCAGAGCAGCTGTGGCTGCCCCTGGATCCCTGGCAGTGCCCAAGGCCAGGCTGGACGGGGCTGGGAGCAGCCTGGGACAGTGGGAGGTGTCCCTGCCATGGCAGGGGTGGCACTGGATGGGCTTTCCGGCCCTCCCAACCCTGCCCATCCTGCCCTCTGAAAGCAAAGCAGAGTGAGACAGGTCCTGGCAGGGGTTTGGCAGCCCCCAGCCCCCTCCTGTGTCCATGGTTCCTCCTGTCCTTCCCTTCTTTCCGAGACAGGCAGCGCCGACCAAGCAGGGGCAGCGTGGCCCCTCCGGTGACTTTGCTCCTCGGTGTCCTCGGCAGCCGGGGCCCTGCTGGGGGCACATCCCACATCCCAGAGAGGGCCAGAGCAGACTCATCTCAACCACGTCTGACTCCCTCACCACCTCCTGGGGTCACTGACCCAAAGGGAGACCTCTCGAGGGCCTCCAGCTGGAGGATCCCCAGCTCCTGACAAGTTCATTTATCCGATCCCCTGGGACAGAAGCCTCCAGCCCTCAGGATGGGTATGAACCACCACCAGGGACAGGGAGAAGGCACAAAAATGGGTGCCTTCGGGCCATTCTTTAGTCCTCTCTGGATAAGGAATCACCCACAGCAGGTGCAGGAGCCACTGAGAGGTTTCTCTTCCTCTGCTCCACTCAAGGAAGTATAATTCATCCTGCAGCAGGCACAGAACTGTGCGCGAAGAGGATTTTCTGGGGAGGGCTTGTCCTGCTGGGCAGGATGGGACCGAAGCTCAGCTTGTTTAGCCCGGAAAAGGGAGCTGGGAGCTGTGGGATCATCCTGCATCGCTGGGAGGGGAAGTCACAGGCAGGGGGAGGGACAGCCCCAGCACGAAGGCAGGAGCGTGGAGCTCTGTCCTGGGTGGATTTGGTGAGGGAGGCGTGAAGGGCTGGGCTGGGAGTTTCTGCAGCAGCCTCCCAGCAGTGCGGGCACCGTGCGGGCACAGCAGCTCTGCAGCAGGGACTGCTCATTCCCCACAGGAACGCTCTGTCCCAGCAGCTCCGCCACGGGGCTCGGAGGATGCATCCCTTTTCCTCCCCTGGCACTCCCTGAGGAGGTTTGGAGCCCAGCAGGGATGATGTTTCTGTGATAAACCTGCTCCAGCAACCCCGAGTGCCTGACGGGGAGCAGAATAAAGGGCAGTTTCCCGGAGCAGGTGGATTTATTTGTGCCTTTGTAGCTCTGTTCTGAAAGCACAGATAATATCCCTCAAGCAGCAGCTCCGAGTCCATCAGCCTCCAGCTGCTCAGCCCTTCCCTGAGCTGTGTCTGCTCACATCCTCGTTCAGCAGGAATTGATTGCCTCCGAGATAAACAGATCAGGCCATTGCTTTTCTCCCCCCTAAACCCTCTGCTTTTCTGCTCCTGTGCCTCAAATGTCAAAACCCCAGAGCCCTCCAGAGAGGGGAGAAGATCCTGGTGGGGAAAACAGGAGGGCAGCCCACACCCAGGACTGCTTCCTGCCCCACTCACCCTCCTTTCCCAGGTGATCCCAACCCTTGCAAGGCTCACAACTCCCACACTGGCCATAAAGATCTCATATAGACGGGATTCGTCTTAATTAGCATCTAAAAATGGGGCTTTTAGTCTGAGTCATTTGCTTTTAGTCACTGGGGCTCTGCAGGGGAGGGTCAGGAGGTTTTTTTTGCCAGGGTTCAGCTCACCCTAAGCCAGGGGAGTTCCTGGGTGTACCTAAGAGCTGAGGTGACACACGGGAATTTGGGCACGAGGCTTGCAGCTAAACCCAGGGGGTTTGGGTGTCGTTTGAAAGGACATCCCCAAAGCTGCAGCAGGAGAGGGAATCGGCCCTGCCTGTTCATTGCACCTCTCAGGGCACCTTGCCTGCTCGAGCCACTGCTGTGCCCACACCGGAGCCACAGCGTGGAACCAGGGCCAGGCTGCTTTGAGCCCACATCAGGCCAGCAGTCTCCTCACAGGTGCTGTGGTGGCCAAGGTGATCAGGTGGGCAACAAGGCCGAGGCTTGTCCCAGCCATGGGGTGGCCACAGCCCCAGGGCAGCGCCCATCCCTGTGCTGGCACTGCTGGGGCACCTCCAGTGCTGGGGGCAGCTCTGGGACACTCAGGACACGAAGGGCACTGAGGGGCTGGAACATGTCCAGGGCAGGGAACGGAGCTGGGAAGGGGCTGGAGCCCCCGGAGGGGCTGAGGGAGCTGGGAAAGGGGCTCGGCCTGGAGCAAAGGAGGCTCAGGGGGCCCTTGTGGCTCTGCACAAGTCCCTGACAGGAGGGGGCAGCCGGGGGGGTCGGGCTCTGCTCGCAGGGAACAGGGACAGGAGGAGAGGGAACGGCCTCAGGCTGGGCCAGGGGAGGCTCAGGTTGGACACCAGCAGGAATTTCCCCATGGAAAGGGTGCTCAGGCCTTGGAACTGCCCAGGGAGGTTTGGAGTCCCCACCCCTGGAGGTGCCCAAGGAATTCCTGGAGGTGGCACTCAGAGCTCTGGGCTGGGGACAAGGCGGGGATGGGGCACAGAGTGGATTCCATGGGCTTGTGGGGCTTCAAACTCAGTGATTCTGTGATTCTGGGGTTCTGTGCTGGCCTGGGGACAGGCAGGCCGAGGAGCAGCACAGGGTGGAGGAGGAGGAGGATGAGGAGGATGAGGAGGATG
>WEIT01003759.1:10048-21235 GCA_013389985.1 Dryoscopus gambensis
CTGGTCACATGTACCCAAGTTCTATGCTCCTATTGGTCTCAAAATATTCCCCCGGCCCAGAGAACCCTGGGTTCTGGGATGATAGTTCAGTGTGCGTGCTTGCTCCAAGCCATGCGGTTGGGGAAATAAAGATCCTGAAACATCTACAAAAATGAGCCTTCCCTGATTCTTTCCACAGGCCAAGCTGTCCCCAGGAAAACTGTAGGAATCTGTCATCAACATTTCATCAGTTCCAGAAAAACATTACCACTTCTGTTAGACCGAAACATTTTATCTGTTTATGAATCTTGAAGCCAGAAGACAGGTACAACCTTGTTAGGGATTTTGAAATTAAGACTGGGAAAAAAATCCTTCTTCTGGACTGTAGTCTGCATAAAAAACCAAACAGCATGATACTTTGTGGTCTCCATGTGCCCTGAGATTTGGAGATTTTTAAGCTCAGGTTCCCCCAGAGCTCTAGGACTCCTGCCACGGTTTCTGAATGCTCTCAACAGTGATACTCAGTTTTCTTGGTGAAAGAAGTAGTTGGTGGCAATTCTATAGCTTCCACTTACTCCTATAATTTTAAAAAAATGTTGAGGGCAATTCTCATCATACTTCAAGAATTTAAAGTGGGTCAGCTTTTGGTCTACATGGATTGATGGAGCCCTTTAAATAGGCTCCAGCTATAGTGCGTTATTAATCCCTGTAGTAGACAAAAAATACATTCTTTCCTTGCTTAAAATAGCATGTTTTCCTTTGCTTATGAATTGATCCCTGAAAGGTTCCTCATGGGAATATGTTCTTTCTTTCTCTGCTTCTTTCTTTCCTTCTAAGGCAAAATGGCTTTAAACTACAGATGTGCTAATCTGTAGGAAACTCCAGAACTCATTGATCCATAGGCAGCATAGGTATTAATCTACCTGGGCTAGGAGACTAAAAGAACAAATGATTAATTAAATAGCCTCGGGGTTATTTTTCAAAACAGCATTGTAAGCAGTGATGGACAAACCTCAAAATGTTTTTATACTGGCTTCAGTTCAGATCAAGTTCCTAAGTTTCATAGACTGATCTGCTCATTGGAAGCATGCATAAGAGGGAAAAGTACTTAGAGGCAATATTTTAAGTTAAACCAATCAGGTCAGTAATAAAACCCAAGAAAATATTTAGAAAATGAATTTTAGTATTGTGCCTGAGACTCAATACACATTCCAAATACATTTAAATGTATATATAAGAGACAGAATTGGTGTTTGGACTGTTTTCCAAATATTCCTCTATGGAAAATGCAAAATTTATTATTAAATTTTATTTTGAAAATTACTACTTAGTGTTTTGCAAAATTGGTAACAATGTCAATGCAATACTTTTAAAAATTCTTCTCACAGCTTTAGCTTCTTGTTGCTTCCAGTAAATGAAAAGACCTTCATAAACTGACACGCATGATGATACTGGCAAATCCCTCAGGATCATTTCTTTTGTGACACCAACAAAATAGAAGTGTGGAGATACGTCTGAGTATAGATTTTGTACATCAGCTTCCATGATACATAAATCGACCCATAAACTATGTATATTCGTGTATCTACCCCTCCCTGCTCTTTGTTCTTTACTTATTGTGTATTTTGCCAATGCAGTAAAACTGCTGGATGACACAAACTTATTCTACCAGGCTTTAAGCTGACCAAGGGCATGGTAAAACCATTCTACAACGCAGAGCACGATTTAATTTATATTGCCTCTTCCTGAGGTTTGTCACTGTGCTAACAGCACCTATGTCTATTTATTCCATTGCTTTTGATCATCTCAAAGGGCAGGAAGGAGCAAGAGAATGCACAAAAATTTGTCTTTCCTGTATATCATGAAGACATAAACTCAGATTTAAAGCTGTTAGAGGCTGCCTATTATTTTACTATCAAATAATAGAGCTCCTTCCTGTGAAGTGCTTCTGGATGTGATGGCACGAGAAATAATGTGACATTACTTGAGTAAATGGGTGGATAAAACAATTGCAATGATTTCTGTCAGGGTTTTAAGGGTGGCCTGCATGCACTTTGGTAGTGCAGTTTCTGCTGCAGCTTGGCACTGTTCTAGCTTTAACATTAATAGATCCCTCTTAGATCTAGCAGCCAGATGGTCAGCAGTTGTGAACTACTTACTGTACCGCTCTTGAAGTTATGCCAGGATATTTGTATACACATATTCTTTCTGCAAGCCAGTGCTGTAAGGTCATAGGAAGAACAAGGTCAGAAGTAATTAGTCTCATGTTTTTAAGGGTGTGTGTTGGCCTGAGTGGCCACACACAGTTGCTGAGCAGCAAACAGAGGAGGTGGAGATAATAATTCATAATGAGCCAGCTATTAATTGAATTTTTGAGTCTTCTTATGTTTGCAAATTGTCTATGAACAGACCCTGATTTTCCGGAATGCATTACTCAGAGTTATTTGCTGACACAGGAAACAGAAACCACAGAAATGCTGGCTGGGGCTTACCCTTATTTCTTAAAGGCTAAGCAGAATAGCCATCAACTAGGCACTTACCATGAGGCCTGGTGACAGAAAAATGGAGTGTAAAGTCAAAATATAGGAAGCTGAAAGATAGAGATAACCATCATAAAAGAGTTTGCAGCCTCTTGACCTCAGCAATATTACCAGCTACATGCCATAACTTGATCTTTGGCATTAAACACTCTGCTGAGTAGGTGTTTGCTGTGTTACCACCTTCCTGGATGTTTTTTTGCAGCTGTCTTAACCCTTGGGCTGCTGCCATGCTCCTCCTACATCTCTTCCTCTTGACACATGTTCCCAACTCTTTAGGTAAGTTTTTTGTTACACCTCCTCAAGGAAACTTAGAGCTCCTTCCCAGACATTTTATGAATAATTTGAAGATAAAGATACCCTTGTAACTGTATTTGTTCAACCATTTTTATCAACTAATTTCATCCACATTGTAATTTTTGCCGGCCTCTGCTGCTTTTATCTGGAAACATGCATATGTACAGTTATGTCCTGAAGCACTTACAGTCTGAAGACAGAAGAGGATGGAGGACAATAGGGAACATAACTTCTGTACTTCCTTTTTGGCATGCCTGTGGTTCACCTTAGAAATTCAAGCCTTTGTCTTAAACCTGTAATATCCTGGATGGCCTCAGACACCTTTAGGGGCCAGTTTGTTCAATACCTGCTGGGATGCCCCTACTTCAGAGGAGCACAAAAGACAGTGCTACTCACAATCTCTTGCCATTTAGAAACTTGCCATTGCCATAGTTACAAATTTTAAAATCACTTTCAATTTTTATTTCTCACTCCTTTTCTTTTCAGATCTGAGAATACAGACTAAATTTCCACCCTCCATTTCCTTTTTTTTTTTTTTTTCCAAATGTTGAACTGGAAATAGTTTTGAGTAGCTCCATTTTCAGTGCATATTCCTGGCCTAGCATAAAACTAGTGAATAGCTCATTTGTGAGAAGTGTAGGCAGAAGGAATGTGATTGCAGCCAAATTTCACTAGGAACTGAAACAAACGTTCACAGGGAGTATTTTCCGGTGTTCAGTCACACTGGCTAACCATTAATTGATGGGAATAAGTGTCTCTAGTTAAATGAAGTATCTAAGTAACAGAGCTGTATAACACGCATTGCCGTGTTGCACTTATCGTATTGCTTCCACATGTGAGCAGAGAGGCTATATGAAAAGCAGCTTCACAGGTGCAGTGAGGGGTGGTCTAACAGGTGCAAGAAGCCTTTGAAATCTCCTGTCCCTCTTCTTCTCCCCATCTTCAGAAAAAAATCCTAAACCAGAAGGGATAGTGCTGTGGGAGTTTCTTGTTTATTTGTCCTTTTAGAAAGGATTTAGGGGTTAAAATGGATGAAAAGAATAATACAAGTCAATGTAGTTATATTATTAGAGAATCATACCAAGATATCATCATAGAACAGGTGAATTTTGCCCTCAGAAAAGGTCTTTACAGTTTGGCTGGTCCTTAGGTTAGGTTTGCACAGCAAAAATATGATTCCACTTACTTATTCAGACACAGCAAAGATGCCTTGAAGCCAATTACTGCCTCCTGGTCACTTGCCTCTGCTTGTCAGGAATGAGCATAGAAGGCCAGGAAGACCAAATATATCCCCTTAAGAAACCTTCATGGCTTTTCTAGCTCTCAGTGTGCGTCTGTGATTCCATCACAGGTATGTTGCTATATGACGATCAGTACTAATTAGGACAAAGTTTTTTCCTTTTCCTTTGTCTGACAATGAATCTACCATGATGAAGAAACCTGAAAACAGCCACTGGAGCAATGGAAATGGGTTTCTGTGCTTAGGGGAGTGTGTGGTAGTAACTAGAAGCAGTATAGTGTCGCTGTCTGCTTTCTTTTATGATTTTCCAAGAGAGCTAGGCTCATCCTCGTGCCAGCTACTAATGTTCTCTGAAGACACAGCCAGTGGAGTGAGACATGCTGCTCCCGTGCCTCAAGTTATCTTATCAGCTTCTACTCTTGATCCTTGGGATGCAAGGGAATTTCTAGCATAAACCTTAAGTACTCCCACAAGCCACCAAGTCATCTTAAATGCAGAAATTATTAAGCTTCTTAATTTAGAGACTTTATTTCTTAAGCCTGAATCTCTCTCCAGAAAGTGGGTGAGAAAAGTCAAACATTTATTAGAACAGTCACTTATCTGACTGAGTTCAGCTTCACTGTAAATAACTTTTCTCCTTTCTCATGAACGTTTGCCCACTCTCTGCTTTCTCCATTTTTGGAAAAACTTTCCCAGAATTTGAAATTTTAGGAAAAATATAAGAATGTGTGCAAATGAATAAAGTCTAGAGTTCTAGTAAAGTACATACTTTTCATGGACACAGGCAGGATGATCCCACAAGTGATTTACCTTGCAGAACTTCTGTGCTGTAACCTTGGCTCAGCAAATGGGACACTGGACTACTCTACATCACCTCAGCTCGCTGGGCAAAACATAATCCATGAATTACTTGGAATAGTGTCAGGAAATATGGTAATTCTGGTCTGAAACTGGTAAAGAGAGCATCAAAGTATTATTGTTGTGAACATGAAAAAAATAAATACAATAAATCTGTCACATAAATGCCATCTCTATTACCTTATGGGATACCTTCCTTTAGTCTTATGCTCACATGTAGTACTGCATATTAAACTTCCAGCAGCAATGTGCAGCAATGTGCTTAGGCCTAGTACAGTATTTTCTTTGCCTTGCTCTGTCACCTTATCTTTTACTGATTCTCTTCTTTCTTATTTGTTGCACTTAGTGTTCTTCATTTCATTTCTACCTGCTTAGATAGTCATCTGACCTAGTTTTAAGATATAGATTAAAGCAAATCCTATAATGTAAGTATTCTTGCCTTTCTGTATTCTGCTCTGTCATCTGTATTTTGCTGGGATTTTGGATACTGAGGCTGGCTTTGGTTGAGAGAGCTTCTGTGTCTCTGAGACTTACCCCCCTAAGTGACTGGGATCATGCTGTAAGCAACTTTGTTCTCCGAGTTCTTGGGTACCCATTATCTCACTGCTTCAAAAGCAGACTTAATTCTTCAATCTCTGAAGATAACTTTGTCTTTAATTATTCAGTCAGAAACTCCCACTGAGGTGAATGGGGGAGGGAGAGGGAAGGTCCCTGTATATTTTAAATCAGAAATGCCCATTTGAAAGATTTCTGGTTTTGCAGTGTTAACTCACTCTGGGTAAATAGGCACTTATATGTGAAAGAAGCAGTCTCTTAATATTATTGGGTTAAAAAGCCAGCAGAGATTTGTTCTGATGCAAATCCCTCTGCCAGTTTACCAAGACTGGCAATGTCTGAGAACATTAATAAATAAAAGCAAACATGAACATCATGGAAGAGAATGATCCTTCCTTCTTTTCTACTCTGTGATGATGAATTAAAATTAGAGCTGAAGGAAAGGGTTTTGTTAGTGTTCCAGCCCTAGAAAAGTTGTTGGATCATCAGGTGCCTTAGTTCAGCTTTTTATCTGTGTTTTTCCTTGTTTATGAAGCTCTCAGCTTACTTTTGTTTAACAGCTGGTAATCAGGTACTCTGTCTAATGCTGACTGCTCAGTGCTGTGGCTGATTTTCATGCCCTGTCTTGCCCCAAGACTTGCTTACTGATCCATACACTCCTTTGTAGGAATGCACCTGGATTTCATCTCCCATTTTCACACTTGCATAGTTTTTTCTTTTGCAGGGTAATGGCTGTTATAATTGCTATGTGACATACAGTCTAGAGATCTATCCCAATGTGAAAGTTACATACACCACATTTTCAGGTATGAATTTCTACTTCTATATGCAAGGAGGTAGTAATGGGGTTTAACTATTGTTACTACAGGATTTTTAAAAAGAGAACAACTTGTAGAAGGCAGCGAGTAGGGGTTCTTCATTTAAAACCACAACTTTATGGAAACAGCCAGCCAAACCTACCGGAACCTCTGGCCAACAACTGTGACCACACAGCTAAAGAGATTTTTATTTTCAAGTCTCCAATTAACAGTGAAAAAGACTGGTGAAATGAGAGGCGTAAAATAAGAAATGAGAGTGTGTGCCTGCCTGAAGCGTGATACCCCTGAACACTGGGCCATAGCTTTGTGCTGTTGTGGCACTGGCTATTCCCCCTGCCATCCAGAAAGTGCCTCATAGTGGTGCCGGTGCTTTTTTGGTCTCTTGCTGCTTGTGAAAGGAGTACATACACAGATACACTGTCCCAGGCAAGGCAGTCCCACCAGACAAAGTGTGCCACCGAAATACAGGACAGGTGGCAGGTACAAAAACCCATGAATACATTATTTCTTCTCTTCATACATCCACACATGGAAAAGAGGGAAACTTGGAAGTACCAGTCCCCCAGACAAACCTGCAAAGATAGAAAACTGCTACTTTCTATCCAGGAATTTACTTTTTTTTAAACTCGACTAGATGAGATTACAACGAAGAACATCTCAAAAATAAACAGCTCTAGCGTAAGCAGCACAAATGAGCAGCATATATGTATTCTCTGAAGAATAATGTACGACTACAATTCCAGATATCCTGAGTTTTTAATCTGAATCCTAGAGCTGAATTGCTGCATGGCTTTGAGCAAACCACTGTGGGATAGATTTAAGCTGCTCTCTGTCAGTGCTGAGGAGTTCTTATCTAGGTGTGAGTGCAGGTAGCTGAGGACAGATTCAAGCAGGCATGTCCATCTTTTATCCCAAGGTGAGAGTACTCTTCTGCTTGCAGATCAGAGTCCCAAGGGCTTCCAGTCTTTATAGAACTAATAAAGGACTGGTGTATCGGCCTTATTGCTTGCATGCTTTTTATTTCTATGTATATTTTTTTATGCTTTGAACTAAAATTAATCCCATGAATAATGTACATATAGTACTTTAAAACAGTTGTATTTCCTAGCCTGCCTCTGTGTTTTCCTACTACCTATGGCTACCAAAATTATTTTATTATTGGTTTGTGGTTATTTGGCTTTGTGGTTAAAGAAGAAAGCCTGGCATTCCGTGCGAAAGCCTGGTTTCCTTACAGAGAGCTTGAGTTTTCAGTGTTTTCATGTTACAATATTCCTGACTGAATGCTTACTCTTTCAAAAACAAGTTTACTTGAATTAATATGCATGCCAGTCCCAATATTACTGTAATCAGCTTTTTTAATTTCAGAAAAAAATATTTTCATTTATTTTTAGAGCAATTTATTGATACTTGAACAGTTCTACTGATGCTAGGAGAGTCCCCAATCTAAAATACATGTCTAAATACTCATACCATTTTTGCTTAAGCAAATATTTTTTCACAGTCAGGCAACACTTACTAACCAACATTTACTCAGATCAATACATTTTAATTGGAACTAATGGCAGATAGCTTAAACCAACAGATTTTTCACTGAACTAAGTACATTAAATTAATACATTGCCAAAACCTGTGAGATCTTGAATAAAAGGTATTTTTATTCTTAGCTAAATTAATTTTATTGAAACATAAGAATATTAACACTAATCAAAATACTGACATTCAGACACTGCTCATGGCATCAGTACATTCAGAAAACTTTAGGCAAACGTACACAAAGCCATCTAAAACAAGGAGTTAACTTGCTGAAAGTGAAGAAATAAAAGGCTTGGGGTTGATTCCTTCTCTTTGCTACAAACTATTTGTCTTATCTCGGGTGAAGTCCTTAGAGGACTAATTTAGGCCTGGACATTCACAGCTGACACCAGCACAGTAAGCCAGGCTCCTCTCTGCTCAGCCACGCTCCACATGCAATCACCTGGTGGACGTGACTCAGTACATCGATTATTCACAGAGTGTACAACCAGCACGGCCATTTCAACCAAATAGCTCAAGTTTGGTAAAATCTGTCATTAGTGGCTGATATTGCAAAATTTGTCAACACAAGAGAGAAACAGGTACCTTAATACTCATGGAGATCAGCACACCTCTTATCTATCCATAGATGAGATTCCTGTGTACAGAACAAGGACAGCAGCACTTCTCCAAAGTGTGTCTTTGACTCGAATTTTTTGGGCTGGGGATCATCTCTGACTTTCTGCTGAGACAACAGATCACAACAGGGTCTCAGTCACAATTATTATGACAGCAAGCTGATTGTAAATATAGAATTGGAAGAATTGGTGACTTAAATGACAACTGATAGCATTTACCCATCTGCTGGATTCCTATTTTCAGCAGGAGATACACAAGAACATGTGTGTAGGAGCAATGACACAAAGACAACTGGGTGAGATGGAGGCTAGCACACGGTCATCTGTTTTGGTATTCAGTTACAATTACAGCATAATTAGTCTACTAATTGCATGCCCAAGTTTAGTCAATGAATTTGTATTTGTAATTACAGCTTATTGAAATGCACTGTGTTTTCAATGCTTGCCTCTGTTTCCATGTGAGAGTGAAATTTTCTTCTTCCACTCCCCTTGTGTTGATTGAACATGCAGAAATGTAAAAGATGACCATAACCCACGCAAGCATGTCAGACCCTTGCAAAAATAGCAGCCAAACTGTAACCATCAGTTCTGCAGTCACATTATGGGAGTTCCTGGCCTCAGGTGCAGCTTTGCTGGCTTCAGAGAAACCTGTGCAGTGTCAAGGGCCACCCTCGCTTACAGAATCAGCTGGGGGACACAGAACTCCTGCTACTCAAGTCATCACCTGTTGAAAATGGCCTTTCAAAAAGCAGCCTCCATCTTCTGCAAAGACATTCTCCAGTTCCAGACGCAGAAAATTCTGTAATTGACCTAATAACTTTGCAGAACTCTTCCCTGATCTTTTTTATGTGAAGTCAGTGAGCAGAAGCCACTTTCTTAAGCAGAAGCATCTTTCTTACAATCTACAGGGAAAATACTTCTTCCTTTTCTTCCCTTTAGTTTTCCTGTATCCAGCTGAGAAGCACAAGCTAAGTACTAAGGAAAGGACTTATCCTTTAAGAAGAATCTTGGATGATGCTTTAAACAATGTAAATCTTTGTTTTTATTTGATAAACCTTCATAAAACTCCCACATTCTTTGAAGTTCTGAAGAAGTTGCCAGGAATTTTTGTCCCACGAGAAGGTAAGGTGGCAGCCATATGACATATGTGCAGGATTTTATGCATTCTACAAGAGGTTAGAGAGTCTGTCTCACTTTCAGAGAGATGCCACTGTATTTATAAGATGGTCTGTACCAGGGGAGAATCAAACTGAAACTTGCAGCCTGTACATTCTGTAACAGTTTGCTTTAATTAAAGTGAGACATGTTCCTAAGCAGAAATCCAGCTCAAAACATACTCTTCAAACTTTGGGGAAAACAGATAAGGGAGTAGTGCTTTTTTTTTTTCCTTCCTTTTTTTCCTTTCTTTTGGTCTAGCTTCCTTAAAAAAAAAAAAGAATTGATTGCACAAAAACTTGATGCTGACAACTGGGGAGCTATAGACTCCAAGTTCTTTGAAAACTAACGAGATGGACCATGCTATTTCATTTTCTATGTATCTATTCCCCGTGATTTATGATTCCCACAGACCAAGATCTGAAATCTCAGGCCAAAATGCTGAAATGAAGAGCAGAGGAAGTAAACAACATTGACATTTCAGAGCAAAACCCTTTCAAGCTCAGTTATCCCTGTTGTTAAGGAAGCTACTGATGTAAGGGAAACTTCTGGAATGAAAGGACAAATAAAAAAGTACCTTTTAGGAGGAGCATGAAGCTGTTGATTCTTTCAAGAAATATATTCAATATCTTATCTCTGCTCTTGCTTGGTTCAGCAGAGATCTGAAAATTATTAACTGGAGAAAGAGAACAAAAAAAGCCACAAAAAAAAACCACCCCAAAAGCCACACCCCAAAGCTAAACAAACAAATCTCAAACCAAAAGCAAACATTCGCAGATTTCACAGGACATCACAGCTGACAATTTTCATCTGAATGTGGTTGGTTCCTTCTCTGCAGATCTTTGGTCAGCAGTGTTTCAAATCTGAGAAAAAATGTCTTCTCATTCATGTACTGTGAAATAGATGAATGTATCTGAATGAGGAGGCAGGGCTTGTTCTGTGTCATCTAGCCTTGCCTGTTATACTATTTAGGTTTCTACACACTTTGGAGTCCTAATTATTTAGCCAGACCATAGACCATATCCTTTAAATACGTAGCAATATGCATTTAACAAGTTCCTTCACAACTTAACAGTCAAGTGCCATTACCTATTTAACAAGTAAGCTAATTGAGATATTGCACACAGCACAATCCCCTTGTAAATTCAATTAATCCCTCACAACTGGCTCAGACTTGCTGCCCTTCAAATACTTGCACAGAGATTTAGAAAAGCTAGTATATTTAGTGAGGAGATGAAAGGGAAGAAGAGGTGACTAGTCTCTCGCTTTGGCTAGTCTTTGTGAAATGGTCATTATACTTTACAATTTTATACATTGCATTGTGTAAGATACACTGTCAGCCCCAGCATCTGAGTATCTCATTCATGCACATGCAGTTTGCAGCCGTGTCAGCTGTAGTTAATTACAGTGGTATTGTGTGGATGGATATATGTACAAAGCCTTGAGATATAAAAATATTAAGTTCAGAGTTTGTTAATTATTACTAATAGATTAGGATTGCTTTGGCTGGTCTGATTTTGTAGGGGTTTGTAGTCTCTCTTATTTTTACGGCAGTCTGTAAGAGATAAACTCTCTACCCCTGTGAGGAATCTGACAGG
>WEIT01003760.1:335-30175 GCA_013389985.1 Dryoscopus gambensis
AGCTGTGCATAGCACGTTGTGCACGTGCGCCCTGTGACACCGAGGGAAGATACTCGGCTTTGGAAAATGTCTTTTCCTGCCTTGCTTTCTGTAGATGCTACTAAGACAGGGCTGCTCCAGCCCTGCTGAGGCTGTCATGGATCTGACAGGGTTTATATAATTGCTGCTTACGTTTGATTTCTGAGGAAGTTGTGAAAGGATTAATAGCATAAAAGTATTGTTTAACAGTATAAGGTGGTTTTTATATGATCACTGTATCAGACTTAGATTACCTGATGAGCTTTCTTCTACAGCGCGCANNGAGAGCACTCTGCTGTCACTATAGTCAAGACATACCCTCAAAATCAGAGTTAACTCTGTAATCTTTACATAAACTCCCTCAACCTCAATTATTAGCTTCCCTCAGAAACATTTTATTATTAAAAAACTCACATGAAGAGCTGAGGATCTCCTGTTGTTGAAGGTTTGTTAGCAATTAACACTTTCACACCTATTGTGCAAGTCTCTCTGCAAACTTCTGTAAGTCTCTAAAAACTAACGGGACATTTGATCAGCCAGATGAGTTTGATTTTTTGATTGTAAAAGGATATAAAGTGAAACCATTAAGGACTAACGGAAAGTTATGCAAAATACATTCTAATCACCACTGCTCATTGTAAAGAACTGACCCTAGGCCATTCAGAATATATCATACTACTAATAAAATTGTTNTAAAATTGTTAAATTAAATCCATCTAAGAGTTTTTGTTGATAATATGCTCTACCACACAAGAAGTGCTACTACATGGTAAATTTAATGCAAAAAGCCTCAAATTCCATTCTCAAAATCACTCATTATGTAATATCACTTACTGAATATGCCCTAAAGAATTTCATTGTGTTTTAAGGGCAATTACATTATCTTATCTTTCCTCATCAATAATCCAGTTTCCTAGCTGTGCAAAATGATAAGGGCAAAGAACAAATAATTATTCATTTAAGCATCCGATTATCATGCAGGAAAATGAAAAATTATTTACATTCTCATGTAAATTCAGTAGATGTGGTTTTGCTTGATGAATTTGATGGTTTCTGCTATCCCTATTTCAGATCAAAAGAACACAAGACATTTTCAAACTATTCAAAAAGAAATCCTGACTGCTTTTGCAAAAGGTGGTGGCTTATTTAGAGAGATGATAATTTAAACAATAGTATTAACTTAACCAAGTCAACAGCAACAGTTTTACCTTGTGGCAGGTTTAAGAGAGCAGTGGTGTATTATGTTTTCAAGCAGAATCCATTTTATTTTTGTCTGGGACGTGAAATCAGATTTGCTGTCTGCCTACAGGTGGCCAAAACAACGCCCTGATTTTGCTGGAGGTGCTAATTTAACTTGGGTGGTGTTCTCTCAGTGCCATGCAAGGTTCCATGGCTGGACAATGGGATCTGTAAACCAACTGCATTGACTCAGCAAAGGTCTGTGCAGGTCCACAATACAGATCTGCTTGCAGAAGGACACTGAGGTGCAGGAAATATTTCCATTAAATTTGAAGAGTTGATATTAAAATGGCAATATTATTGTACTGCCTTACTAAAAGCTGCTTTCCTTTTTGAATACAACCATATTGTTCATGTCTTTGAAGCAAACAGCCTCAATTTTTGTAATAAGATTCCAAACTTATTTTTTCCATCAGTACCATAGGAATCTGTGTCTCATAACATTTCAAAAGCCATAGGTCATTTCAGGCCTCTAGCCCCAAGCTTTGTGAGGTTTTGGGTTGTTTTTTAAGCTCTTTCAGTAGCTTTTCTGCCATAAGTTAATATTCTAGGCTGCACTAAGCTTTAACTGAAAGCAGTCATTTCTGCACATTATTTGATTTTAACTTTACTAGCTTTTCTATATTTTTTTTTCTTTAAAAATAATATATTCTTCTTGGCTACAACCAAGGAAACCATCTCCATGCATGATTTCCTAATGCTTTTATACCTGCTTTGAGAACTACAGTCAGTGTCAGCTTAACTCTTGGTCCCGAGTCCAAATCAAATTTTCGATGGCTGCAAGTTATTCAGGTATTCTCACATATCTCTAGAGACCCGAAAAGCATTAAGCTGTACCACTGCTAGGACATTCAGTGACACAGAGAAATGGCAAATAAATGCCAGCATTTTTCTCTTCTCACATGCACTGGATGTGCCCTAACTAGATGGGTGCCCTAAAATGAAAAACAATCCCAATTTTATGTTCCTTGAACAAAAATTTAAATATTAACAGTCATACTTAATTGCTGCTTCCAAACAATTATCCTCTGTGTTTAAGTTCTGGAGTTTTCCAGAAAAGACTCTGCATACAGGGAGATCATCAGAATAAAAGAGGGACACAGTTTGCTGGTCTGGAAATATGTTCAGTAAAGCTGCCTGGATTTGTGCTGGTGTTGTGTTTCCTGGGAAAGTCGTTCATGTTTATGTGGTCAAGTCATATTTCTTCCTTCCCAGCTGATCCTTAGATTATTGTGGGTTTTAAACTCTGAGTTACAGGCATTGAAACTTTAAAGATGTTGAGGGTCAGTTAAGTTTTAATCAACATCAACAAAAGAGAAAGGCAGGTTAAAAAGTTTGGATGTCCCCAAAGGAATCCTGGGCTGTCATCACTGGGAGTTTCAAAAACACACCAGGAATTGTGTGTGGTACTCTGCACCCTCATTTGGGTAGTGCGAAGAGAGCAGTGGTACCATTTCCTGGTTTAAATGATCCTGCAAATGCAAATTGCAACTCCAGCTTCTCAACAGCACAATCTCACTGTGCTCTTTCACTGCAAGATGTTTATGTTGCTGATTTGTAGATTACATTACCTTTGCTGTACAGATCTGGTGAAAAAATCTTCTAAGTTAACACAAAAATGATGTAGGAAATATATGTCCCTTTCCTTTAAATAAAAAGCCACAAAATTTGTATTCTCAAAAAATGTGAATCAGAGAAAGCAGCGACTGTTGGTTTTGAACTAACTTTTCTTCTGTTAACCTCCATAAAAGCTAGAGAATATTGCATCGCAAAATGCCTTGAAAATGTAGTGGCATTAAATTTCATAACTCAAAATATAATAATCACATATGAAGGCTTTATGCTCGCTACATCTACCATCGTATGAACTGACTATGAAGAGGAAAATTTGAGTGAAAGTAACAGTTCTGAAATTCTCAGATGCCGCTGGGCAAAGCATTCACAAAACAGATATTTTACACTAAATACCTATATTTTACACTAAATATTATAGTTCTGCTCCTGCCAAATCTTTCATTGTGATGTAAAGTTCATGAAAAATAAGCCAAACCTTTCTACTGTATCACAACATCAATAACTTCCCCGAAGCCAGAGGGACTACTCAGAATAAGAAAGGGCTCCTGGTTGAAGGAGCAGGTAACTGGATTGAGATTCAGCCCTCACCTACCTCAAGGGCATAACTGAAAAGAGCCCGTTTGCAGCTTCAATCTCAGGCATCAGCCTTTCAAAAAAGGTATCATGGCAATCAGTTCCCACCAAGAGGATAAATCCACTCTTCACCCAGCACATTCATTTCACACACCCTCACACACTACCTGCATTTCCCTACAGGGGAGCAGAACCGGGAGAACAAACCCAATCTCTGCGCTCCCACATCTTCCACCCTTCCGTTCTCTTCATGCAGAGGCTATTTCCCTCTTTCAGCTCCTGCTGCCTCTGTACACACGGACTGAGGAATCACACACATTTCACGAACACTTTCATCCCCAGGACCTTTGGAAACCATCTTTTAAATGCATCATTCAAGGTGGCGAGCAGATAGTGCTCATGTTTATATGGAACAGCCTCCTGGTGCATGAACTGCCTCTTTAGTGCTAGAAAAGCACCTGGCAGTGCTGATGTGGCTTAACACTAACCAGGAATGAACATTATTTACCTTGTACACTCCTGTGGAAATACAGATCTCATGGAAAAACACAGGTAATTAGGCAGATTGCATATAATTAAGGTGCGAACCCAATAACTATATTAGTTCCATGTCTGATAACTATTTTGGTTTTGTGTTTGATATTACTGCTGATTCAATGCATTTGAGTTTGGCTTACTTAGTAGATGTTTCTGTAACAATTTTCCTCTTTATTTTCTTGCTGACACATTCTATGATTGCTTTCTGTGAACATACAATACATTTAATGATTAGGGAAAAAAAATACTTCAACAGATGAGACTTACAGGAGAAAATATGTCACAGAAAATCAGAGTTTGCAAATAGATTGAAAACTCAGAGGCTGTAGTGTCTGACTACCCTAAGATACAATATACGTCATTAAAATCATGATGGTATCTTTACAAATAATCTGTCAGTCCTACTAATAAATGTTCACACAGGAAGAAAATGATGGCTTTGCAAGACACAGCAATGTTTTTAAAATTGCTGAGGATGATAAGGAAGGTGGAAGAGCTTGCTATGAACAGTATAGCTGTTGTTCTTGATGTAATTCTGCTTCTCCACAGCTCTCTCTGTAACCTCTCTGAGATCAGCTGCCAGTGTACCAGGAGCCGTAGGCCAGCTCTCCTCGTGCTCCTGACTGAAGTGCTGAATTGTGGAACACGCCTGTGACAGCGCCCACCACTGCTGCAGCTCTGTCTTAAACTGACAGAATGTTATTTGATGATTGGCTCGCAAGCTGTACGAACACACCTTACCCCAGCCAAGAGACTGATTCCTGGCTGTGCGAATGATGCCTTTGGTTTTAGCTTTTATATTTTTCAAATCCTGTATTGCCTAGTGTGCAACTCTAAAGTTTCGTGTAGCCTGCTGGCTGCTGTTCTCTTATGCCAGACAGATATAACAAAGCCTCTCTGAGATTGTTATTCAAGGACACTCAGATTGTCCTAGGCCCAGAAGGTGTAAACTAGGGCCTCTAGAGAGGTGGGGAAATTGAAGAAATTACATCATTAGTTAAGTTTTGATTGGCGAATTTATGCTGATATGCAAATGGACCAAACCTATAAAAGTGTGAAAAACTCGTGACTAGTTGTCCATCTTGGGGTCCATTTTGGATGTAGCCTTTGGCTCCCCAGGGTGTACCTTTGAAGGCCTTTCAAATAAATACCTGCCTTTATTCCCTTACTCCTGCCTAGTCTCTGTTTCTAGACAGCCACTCAAGGCATCAGGAACAATGCAATCACCACCAGCATATGAGAGAATTGCAGCCACCACAAAAACAAACAAACAAACAAAAAAACAAAACCAACAAAAACCCACAAAAAAACCCAACACAAAAAACCAAACAAACAAACAAAAAACCACAACAACAACAATAAAAAGAGAAAAAAAATTTGGGTACACTTTGTGTAAAGTAAATACTAAAACCAGCACCAGCCATGAGAGACCAAATCAGTGGAAAAGTGCATATAAGTGCAATACTGAGGCTGAAGATTTGTAGTATAACTACATAAGCATATCCATACAATGAAGAAAAATCATTAAAGAGCAAAATGCTGTGAAAAGAAAAAAACTGACAGATCCTGGTCACTTTCAGAGTAAAACAGTGAGTTTTGTGTCCTAAATGAAAGTGCTTGATCCAAAGGAATGTGCCATTCCATAACCTGAACAGCATTTACAGCTGAGGCTGTGCTGAAAACAGAAATATTTCTCAAACCAGTGTCACAGATTCTTTGTTTCATGTTTTGCAGAATTCTAACAATTAAGGTTTTTGCATTAACCATCCTCATTTCTTCTTCAGCTGTGACTCAGTAACAGAACGTTCTGCCTCATGAGTGTATTTGACTCATCCCATGAAGCTCAATATGTTTATTTAAGAATAGTTGTGCTTTAGAACAAGCTGTCTAACACACGGTGATGGCACCTACCCAGAAAAGACACCAGGAGACCTTCAAGCAGGTTGTATCAAGAAATTTGAGGAACATAAGAGTTTGAAATAATCATCTACATGAAAGCTGGTTTTTAAAAAATCATTTTAAAATTTTAATAGTCTATAAAACATTTCCATCGTGATTTCAACAGTTTAGCCTAGAAAGTGCATATTGGCTCATGGTGATAAACAGAGAGCTGGAAGATTTCATTTTAGTTTCAAATTTGACGTGCTTTTCTCCAGACTAGTGGTTTGACTCACTTGAAACTCCAGAGATTAACTTTTTTCTTTTTTCCCCAAAAACCTGGTTAGGATCATCCACTCTTTTCTATTATCATACATTTTATGTCAGCCAGTGGAATGCAAAGAGGTTTCACCATTTCTTAGACACATTACTCTGCTTTACTCATAAACAAGCCCAGTTACACTCAAGTGGGATGTGCTGCCAGGTTGAGCAACAGCATACTTTGGTTTTATTTCACTTATGGAAAAGTTCTTTCACCACAAAAACTTCATCAAGATGTCTCCAGAGATGCCACTAGAGAAAGTGTTTCTTAATAAGCAGCCTTTACTGTTACTGCCTGGCTGGTTTTCATTTACCCCCACCCTACCTCCTGCTTTCCTTGACAGTTATAGATAATAATGGAATTATTAAGGCCAACAAGTAGCGATTCTTATTACTCTGGAAAATGGCTGATAGAAATTTGTGAAATAAAAGGAATCACTTGGGATTTTGAACTTAATGAAAATTTCAGCAGCCAATCCCACCCCAGAAATTTCTGTCTCAAATTCCACCTGGCATTGAACCATGAGCTGAAGCCCCCAGTCACAGTGGCTGTCACTGCAGTCAGTCATTCAGACCAGCACTGTATTTTATCTGTTTCTATATTACTCTTTGCATAGGTCCCTGCTGTTTAAAACAGTCACCTCTATACTGGTTCCCCAGCCTCAGCCTGCAAGCCTGACTACAGTCATCTCTACTCCACTCTCATTTATACCCCTAGGGAGTTACAGAATTTTTAATTTAGTTATACTCAGATCCCAGTTCTTACATATTGCTGTGGAAGGTTCCTGTGTCTGCCCTCATCTGCCAAACTGTCTTAATTCCAAATTGTCAGACACCTCCAGTGACCGGTCCTCTCACACACAGCAGAGCAGTTGGCAAGGATCACCACACTGTGCAGAAATGCAACTTCCTCAGCAGATGTATGCATTTATTCTTAGCTCTTATTTCAAAACAACACTTTGAGAAGACACAGAGAGATATATCAAGTGTTCATTCTGTGATAGGTCATGCATACAATCCTGCTGAAAATGATAGTAGTTGTAAATTATGAAAAGCTGCAGTCTAGGATCTCATAACTGGGTGGCCTAGATATTAATAAGAATATACATACTAATGATGATGAAGCAGTTGTCCGTGGAAAAGCTGATTTAGAGAATATTCAGTTTTATCTTTCTGACAGCTCACATGGGAGCACATACAGTATTCATTTCTTTTCAGTGCACTAATGTCAAATTAGAATATTGTTTAAAGATAAGGGGCAGTATCATCTCACTTGTGTGACCTACTTATTTTATTTAATGCTTTTCAATCTTTAGCAAGAACTGTTTAGAGACAGGGTGAAATTCCTCACAGCAATACAAAATTTCAGTAATTCCATTTGTACAAACAAGATTTATTCCAGTTTTATGCCAAAATAACGGAGATCAGATTGTAACCCATAGCAAATGTGTTTTTAGATTATCCAAACATGAGAAGAATACGAAGGACAAAGCATTGAATTTGCTGCCCAAGTAGCATTATAGCTGAATAATATTTGTATACTGGGTTGTATTGAAGAATTAATACTAATTTATAGCAACGTAACTTTACTGCAGTTTGATCATTCATGCCTGAGATGGTTTTGGAGACAGAACCCAAAGTTCCAACACACAATCCCTACGAAAGCATTATCATGACATATTGTGTTTTTACCTTGAAATGTTCCACACCACAATATCTGGCGCCCCACACCAGCAACCCAAATATTCCCTAGTCTGCTATCTCCAAGACGTATTCTTTAAGATGTATCAGAAATAACAGTTTTGATTAATTTTGCACAAGTGACTTAGATCCTTAAGCAGAAGTTCAAGACAATAAAAACCAGAAGCATTTAATGGAATTCTCTCCCTGAATTTCTTCTTCACCATCACTGACATATTTGGGTTGATTTCTGGTAAGATCAGGTCAAAAAAATGTTACTGCACCATATGGCACTGAAAACTCAGGAAGAATTTTTAAAAAGCAGATCTTAAGGCTTACTGGCCTAAGAAGAGTTGAAATAAAGTTATTTGCCACTTGAAATGTGGTTTGAAGTAGTATAAGACTGTAGCTTTTCTGCAACAGACATCTAGGGATTCAGACAAGCACAAAGTGCTGTGTGTGAGAGCACAGGTAACTGCTCAGATCACTGTACTGACCCGGGCCTGCTCCTGGTGTGCATCCTACAGCTCGCCTCTCCTAAGGACACCAAGATAATAACACTAAGGCAGAAGAAACCCGTGCTCTTATTTAGAACACACTGCGTCAGTAGAACCAGAGCAACCTCCAGGATGAGCTGTTAAAGATATTTGTTGGAGTTTGTCACTTTCCCCATCAGCATCTCAAGCCATGAATACAACGCGTGGATGTGGAACACGAGCTACTTGAAATACAAAGTGCTGAGCCATCCTTCAGCTCCTCAGAAATGGATTCACAGCTTGACCAACATGCCACAAATGAATGCTAAGAACATGTCTCAGTCCATTTGTCATCCCCTTGATACAGAGCTTGAACTTAGTCAGCAATGAGAAATTGATTGCATTTTAAATACCAGAAGGAAGCTTTTTGTGCCCTCTTGCAAACACATTGATATGTAAAAGCCTTTTATTTTCACTTGGATTTGCATAAATTCATTAAAACTACTGAGAAATAGATTAAAACCTTCCCCAGACTACCTTTTAAAGACCTTGGTTCAAGCATGGACTAGAAATATTTCAGTAAGAATACAGCTGCAGGAATACAAGTTAAGAAAACGTGTGTATCAGAAAGAGGATACAGAATCAATTCACTTTTCTCATTACAAGTATTTGCTTCTGAAAATTCTAACGAACCCAAGTGCCTGAGGAACAGCTACTGCAGAGACTGACACCTTCCTCTGAGATCAGGATATTACTTGAAAGGCCTTTGCCAGACTAATGAACGAAGGCAAAACACAGCAGAATGAATAAATGCAGAAGTATTGTGTGTGTTTATGATGAATGCCTGGCCAAATGAAAGCACCTGGTTGCATATCCCAGAGGTAAAAGTAATGGAGAGAGAATTCCCAATCACCCCCACGATTATAATATATTATCCTGCACAGTGTATTTAAAACAGCATCATTTTCTGAAGGAGATGGTAAAAAAATTGCATCACGAAATCTTTTTTAATATTCCCTTATCAAAACCAAAACATCAATAAGTATATTTGTTGACATGTTTCACTTGCAGTTACTGAGGACTGAGTTACCTGATATTTGGGAGCAATTTAAGAAAGATTGACCCAGAGAGCTGTAAACAAGTCAGCCTGATTTCAGTTCCTGAAACCACATCTCTGGGCCCACAACCAGTGTGATGGCTGGGGACTGGAATGGGCCTGTAAAGGGTAAGTCATGCCTGATCAACCTGGTTTCCTTTTATGACAAAATGACTGAATTTTGTAGCTGGAGAGAGCAGTGAACATAATTTATCCCAAATTTAGCAAGGCTTTCAGTGCTATTACCCTAGTACCCCTGCATTTAAGTTAGGCTGTCATGGTCCACCTGGGTGGGCAGCCAAACACGTAAAAAGCTGGCAGGAAGACTGGGTTTAGAGGGGAGGGAGATTCAGTGGCTCCTGCTCCTGCTTCACCTGGATGGTGGTAACGAGAGCAGGAGCACAGGGCTCAGATTGTTCCCATTTTCTACATTTATCTCTTCCATTGTAAACTGGAGAAAGGCATGGCTACAAGATGGCACCCCCAGAAGCGTCCAGGTGACACCCATGGAACAAAATAAATGAGAGAGCCTGCTTAAATATTTTCAGCAAATCTGGGAAGCTCAGTTTGCCCTTTCATTCCTCTACTCTGCCACAAATAAAACAAAGGCCGATGGAAGAATCAAAATTCCAATACGTGTCCTTTGATCACATTACTTGGCAAGTGTTTTCTTAAAAATCAATCTTTTTTGTTGTTCCTGCTCTTCCCTGGTACATATTTCATTTTCTGAATTCCAGCTAGGAATTTAGGCAGTATTTCAATTAAGATGCTTTCCAGAAAAGACTCCAACTGGTGAATAAATTACTGAAAAAGACAAAAATAATTAAACTCCCTACCGAGTCTGAAATTCTGTTATGACTTCTTTTCATGGGTTAAAAAAAAAAAAAAAATTTGAACTGAAAGCTTAACTGAGTCAAAACACATTTTATATGTTGGTCATAATCAACCCAAAATTACAAATCAAAATTAAAATTAGAGAATAACAGCACCACTTGTCTGTATGTTTTAAAAAATTGAAGAAAACTTCACTGAACAAGCCTATTGCTCTAGTTAGAGATAGGAGCCAAAAACAAGACAAGGGAATAAATCAACAACAGATTTTTATCCAGAGCTATTTTTCACATTAAAAATGTGAGTCTTTATAAAGACTTGGCATAAAATTCTCTGTGAGAGAAAATGCCATCTCCTCCTAGATAGTAAAAAAACCCCATGGGGTAAACGTATGAGAAAAGTCTCATAACTGAGAACCCACAATGAAAATGGAAATTGCATTCAACAGACTCAGTTGAAGAAAAGCCTTTATTTGGACAGACTGAAGTGATTGATCCAAGCGATTAAAAAAATGACAACCACAACATCAGGTTCCTCTGAATCCTATACATACCATACATTATCTGCTCACAGCTGTATGGTACAAAAAAACCAGATGAGGTTTTACATCCTCTCTGTTTGCTTACACATAAAGATAATAGTTCACAAACAACAAGTGCAAAGCTACACATTATGTTTTAACACTTGGATTCTTGCCTGATGAGCCAGAACCTCTCTGAGCCTCTCTGGCCATATCGTAGCACACTCCCAGGGCTGTCTGAGGCCTGCATCCTGCCAGCAATCACAGCCACAAAAGGAAATGAGCTGACTGTAGCAAAGTTCTGCTTATCCACGCCTGGACCTCATCATTCTGCCAATTTCACGGGCAAAGTAGCAACACAGTGTTGCTTTGTCAGAGCTGGCAATTCTCCAAACAGTGGATTTCCTACATCCAGCTGCTTGCCGGAATCATTTGGTGTCACTAAAAACTGGGATCCAAATTTCTGCTTCAAAGAACATAGAATCTGAGAGGTCATATATAGGTGAGAAAGATAGTATCGATAGAGGATGTTAAGGAATGCCAAGCTGGCCATTTCTTTCCCAGTGCCTTTTCCTTAGAGCTAGGTAAGCTTCTAGAGAAATTATCCTTTATGAAAAACATTAACAAATACATGTGTATGCAAATAGGGAAGTGTTCCTCAGTCTCCCCTTTTATCAAGTGCTATCCAGAACTATGCGAAAAATACATCCCAGGAGGAGGTCCACTATATTGATGCTGCCAGAGAAGTGTATCCAAAGTAAGCAACTGGTTATATTGGATACACACCTCTTAAAATGTAAGGTATGTGCACAAGAACTAAATTCATACATATAAAATTTCATCTCCTTCCTTCATATAATGTTGACGATGACAGTGGCAACACAAAAATAACTTTAAATAACTGCTGCCAATTTGGATTTTTCTTAACTCCCACTAAAATCAATTATGTTAAAGACCTTCCGTGGACTGAGTCAAGTTTCCCATTTCGATTTTAAACAAGTTTGACTTATACCATGGTTAGTGAGGTGGATTCTGCCTATGGGAACAACTCATGTTTCAGATCTGGCCTGGGATCCGTGGTCCCTGCTCTGCCAAGGTGCCCATCAGGTGTCTGAGCAGCATGAAGGGCTGTGATGGATTACTGAGAGGTGCAAAGAGTGCACACACAGCAGTCGGAAAGCCAAGGACTGCCTGGTTTGCACAGGAGTCCAGTGGTCACTCCCTGGGAGGGCTGCACCCGGGGCAGCCTGGAAGGATCCGACTCCCTGACATTGCTGGATGCAGAGCTATCTGTCAAATACACGCAGGCTTGCCTTGTCATGTGCGTACATCACATGACAGGGCCTACAGAGCTCAGGAGAGTACAACAAGCAGCTAAACAAACCTTGCCAGATAAAAGGTTGTGCACGACCGTCACTTAAGACACTGCCTATTACAATAATGGGATTTTAAGTTCTGCTCAAAGTGCCACATTAAGTGAGGTCTCAAAGCAGTTCATGATGAAGGAGAACAAACACGCCGGTATTTACACTGCTGTGAGCGACAGTGGAGACAGACATTGATTCAGTACTTCTGCTAAAATAACAGCTGTAGGTAGCTTGACCTAAGCAAAGCAAACTTCAAACAAGAAAACAATCATTTTTTTGATAAATACTTTTGACTGTATTTGAGCAAGAGCAGAAAAAAATCTCTTATTACTGTTCCTGAACAAACAATTCCTTCTCTTTCTATGGAAAACACCCAGAATGTCTCCTCCTACTGCAGGTCCTTTGGAGGAGACTGTGTTGGGGACCAGTGCCGCAGGTTGTGCCCATTGCATCTCAAGAAACACCAGCTTTTCTAACATAAAAACTATGGCCAGTATTTAACAGTGAAATGTATCGAAAGCAAATCAGGATCAGATCAAAGGAAAGGAACTCTGCTTACACACATGCACAGGCAGCAGCAATCATTCTTACTGAGATATCACTGAAAAAATCTGGTTTGACATAACTTTAACATATTTATAGCTACTTGAATATAACTGACTAATAAATTACAAATTTCATTTTATTAAATG
Source organism: Dryoscopus gambensis (assembly GCA_013389985.1). Taxonomy (NCBI): domain Eukaryota; kingdom Metazoa; phylum Chordata; class Aves; order Passeriformes; family Malaconotidae; genus Dryoscopus; species Dryoscopus gambensis. Next base: position 13,139 of record WEIT01003760.1, read on the forward strand.
ACTCAGTATTCCACTACTTCACATCAAGACAACCATTACCCTTATAATTGCTGTGTTGGATCAGATGCCTTGTGCTTCATCTGCCTTTCTATCAACTTATTTACGGAAGCTGTTGTCATACACTGTAAAATAATTTTACTGAATAAGATGTTGTGAGGTGCCAAAAGAATTTTTATGCTAAGATCTAGAAATTAGGAAATGCTGTGCACACCAACAAACTCGCGAAAACAAAAACAAAAAAACCCACACAAAACAAAACAAAACCAAAACAAACAAACAAACAAAAAACACCAGAAAGAAGAGCACACACATTAAAAATCAGAGAAAACTTACTAAAGAGGAAGACAGTCATGGAGCATTACCAAATCTTTGATCAGTTATATTTGTCCTAAACAAATTCCTCATAGCTCGATGTACACACTCATGTTGTCACCCTAACAAAACAGTGTGTTAAAGAATTTAGAGCTACATGTTCTATTAATAGACGTACATACTGCAGTTGGTCATTCTGTGGCTTCCTGTAGTACAGTAACATTTATCATTGAGCATCATTTACATTTTCCCTTTAGCTAAAATTGGCTTACAGCAATAAATACAACTGTCATGAATGTTCGGGGGTTGGGACATTTCTCTGAGTCTATTTTGCCTTTGCAGGCTGATGGATTAAAATTCTCTGGGGTTAGGTCTAATTTGCTTTACCATAAAACAGAACACTTGGAAATTAACTTTAGGCTGGTATTGCACTGCAGTAATGCTGAAGACATTGGATTATTATTCCAGAAGCAGAAGGGCTGATACGAAGCCTCAGTGTCGTGATTGCCTGTTATTTGGGTTTTTTCCTTCTCTCCCTTTTCTTCTGTCCCAGTGGTGGATGGGACAGGAATAAGACAGAGAAATAACTTTCAAATACAGCCATGAATTTGTATTGAAACAGAAAACAAACTGTGGGTTGGATTTTCCATGTTTAAGGACATATATTTTATACGACTTTACTGGACTGGAGGGATTCCACCAGTGCAGCTGTAATTCCAATGAAAAAATCCCAACAAAATTGGAACCCCACTGTACTGTGTAACCAAACCAACAAAAAATCAAGAGGTTTTGACATAAACTTTTAAAACCTGTACTAGTTAAAAAGACTGCTGATCACTGCAAGCAGTTTTCTGCATTCTACTAAAAAGATATATAGTTAGCTGTTCATTTAAGCTGCTGTAAGCAAAATATGCTTCCTTAACTAAGAAGCAAACAAAAATTGCATTTACACCCCTTTAAATCATCTCAAAATATCATCAGTGTCTCAGAAAAAGGCTCAAGAGGTGCCCATCCTCATTCTTTGAGTTCTCCACTTTTAGGACAGCATATTTTTCATAGTAAACATTTCCAGCTACAGAATGGGGGTTTTTATTGACATGCTCTTCCTCACCTCCCCAACACAAATTCAGATCTGCTTCCCTGACTGCCTCTATTCGTACTCCATTGGCTCTTGAGCTTTTCTGACCTGCTCCTTCCCCACGACATAAATGTGTCACAGTCTCATTTCTCTGTATGTTTAAGGAGCAACAAATTTAACACCTCCTTGAACAGGCAGAAGATGAGGTCTTAGCAGCTGAGGGCAGAGGAACCAGCTGTGTGTGGCCTAAGGACTGCTGTGCTGCTGACACAACAGGCATTTACATCCTTTAGTGTGCCACTGGCAAGGCTTTTCTGCTATCAAATTATCAGTGACGATGGAGGAGGGAAACTAACTGACTGCAGTACATAAACATACACAAGAGCATGTCTTAAATCAGAACTAGAATGAATACATTAAAAAAATCCCGCTCAGATTTTGACCTAAAATAGACTTTAAATTCATTCTACAGTAGGATTCTCCTGGTACTCAGGTTTTATTACAGAATTCATTCAAGTGTTACAAAAAAGGCTTTGCTAGAGGAAGAGAAGCATTTCCTAATTCATCATATTTTGGAAGTGGGGTAGGAGGGAGAATTTAAAAACCCCAAACTGCTTCAGGGTGGATTTAGTATGAGTATCTTCAGTAGACATACCTAAAATATTCATTTATAAGAAATAAATATTTCCACACAGAACAGGAAATTCTCTTTGATTACAAGAATTAAATGTTATTCAATTAGCACAATACCTCCATTTCAGATTTTCAGGTAGACCAAAACATTTCCTTGTTTGGAATTGTAAGTATGAATTGGCAAGTACAAAGATCTTATTTAATAACTTCTGAATTAGTCTCATCATAACAGTGCAATTGTTATTCGCTGTACACAGCTGTAACCTCTGTCTTGCCCTGGAAGATGAAGGCAAGAAGGAAATGTGTCACAAAACAGCTCTTTACCCTTCACTAAGAGGAATAGGGTAGAAATACTTCATTAAAGACTCCACTGCAAGCAAAATTTGTCCATGGCTCAACATAATAGAGGGGTGGTGGTGGGGAGTAGGGGTATACACGGATTCCATTTATTTATATTTTAAAAGTCTCCTAGGAGAGTAGATAACTGCTTTACAGGCAAATGTTTACAAAGGACACAAAAAATATAGAAGGAAAATGTCCAAAGATGGGCTTTGGAGTAAAAAACAAAAGGTATTTACCAGTGTTGTCCCAGAGATTAGGACAAGGTTCTTCAGGCTTGAAAAAAGATCAGCTTCATTTTGGGATGCTAATTATTTTTAAGTGTTTACAATCCAGAATTATGAAACCTGGAAGAATTTCTCCCCCGTGTTAGTTCTGATTTCTATCATCTGGGCAAGGCTGAACAACTTCCATTCAGTGGAAAATTAGTTTGGGAGCCAGAGGGGAAAGAAAAAAAACTCCTCAAGAATTAAAAGAACAAGAGTTAATGCTGAAGCCTAAGGCTGTGCCACGAAATGTATCACAAAACTGTTTACCTGTAAAATTCTGATTTAGATTTACATTTTCATCTTACATTCATGGGATTTGTTCTTTGGATTACTGATTACTTTACCCACTCTGGCTTGTCTTTACCCTGAGCCTCTGATTTTTTCAGGAAGTGAACAAAAAAAGAAACAGATGGAAAAGAATGTAACGATGTTAAACACGAAATAAGATTAAGATGACAATTTATGGCAGTACTTTAGAATAACTGCCTTATTCATAAATACAGTTTCCCATGGTTTTTTTTCCCTTGAGGGATAACTGGAGAAATAAAACTCAAGAGCACCGTGGCCCACTAAAGCAAAATGAGCTCGCAGGCAGGAAAATCTCATTTCAGGTGTTCCTGTAACACACTCAGCTCTAATTCTGGCCATGACCTTTACCTGCAGCACATCAATGCAGCTGGTTTTCCCAGGTCTCTCTTGCAAGATTTTATTTTAAACCTGTACTGGGGCAGCCTCATATTGTTTGTTCACAAAGGACCAAGCTCAACAAGCTTTGATCTTGTGTGGGACTGCCAAGGTGCCACAGTACTACAGAGCAGTACAACAACCGTGATTTGTGTGGGTATAAATACACACAACCACCAGCATTTCATACTCATTTCATTTGGGGAACAGACTGGGGAAGGAAGCAAAGAACTGCATCTCTGAGGGTGGAGTTGTTTAGCTTAAGAGAAATATGGATGCCTGCAGAAAACCACAACTCAACTACAATATTTAAAAATAACTTTGACAAACTCCCTTATTTTGATAAAATCTCTGTAATGGTAACAGTGTTAATGTCCTTGTTCGCATATTAACTATGAGAACATTTGTTATTACATGTGATATGGGGAAAAACTCTGTTTCCAGAGAGGAAAAACTTGCAAGCTCACTCATTCATCTCTGCCCGCCTGATAAAAATAAAAGCAGCAGTCCATTACTGTGCAAAATCCAGAAACCCATAACTCTATGTTCTTCACAAACTATTTACACAACTTCATTTTCTGTTATCACCTCTCTTTCAAATTTTAAAAAAATTAAAGGATTTTAAATGAAAATAATAAAATTAGTTTAATCTGCTATTTTGAGAATATTGCTAAGATTTATCTTTAGTTTATTGCTGTGCACAGGATCATAGAGTTATTTCAGCTGCCTAAAATTAATGAGCAAACATCAGAATTGAAGGAGACAGTAAAAAACCTCTAACATTCTGAATCAAGATTTTGAGATTTACTTGTGAGAAGAAATATAACCACTGGGTTGAACTAAGTTTTCTATCTCCAGTGGCAAATGACATATTAGTGCAAATCTCTACCAAATTTAAACAGGTAGCTTCTTAAGGGGGGATTTAGCTTAATAAGCAACATTTAACACAAGCCAATCAACACAAAAAAAAAATTAAAAAAAATTAAAACCTTTAAATCTTCGATTTGGAATTTCACATCTGAAGCTGCTAAGACTCTAACTGGCAGAGTGTTCACCCTAAGCAGAGTGAGGGCATCCACCTTGCAGCCCCCGACACCCCGCGGCGCCTCCCCAGCACTGACGGAATTGTCTTCCAAAGCTGCCCCAGTCAGCACTTTGCAGGGGCTGGTGCTCCTGGAGATGCTGCTGGAACAACACTGAATTATTTAGCACTCATTGTACCTCTCCGAGCACAGTGAGGAGCAGGCAGCAGCCTCGTGGCCTTTGACTGAAGGCTACGCTGTGTTTTGCATAGCAGATTTTGTCCCGCTTTTCCAAAGGCAGCGAACAGAAGAACACGAGGCAAACCCTTCCCTCTGTTGTTCCACACTGGCACAGCCTCAGTCTCAGCCCTCTGTTGTCAGCTTTTGGAATATTTTATACGGGGCTGCTGCTTCCTCATGCACTCAGAGCTTTGGATATAAGACAAAAAATAAATGTTAAAGAGCCAAGTAATGGAAGAACTGCAGCTGTTGCTCGCTGCAAAACTGCAAAGTACAATATTGAAGTGGAAAAGCAAACTTATTGCAAAACAAGTTGTAAAAGAATAAAAAAAAAAATAAAATAAATGCACCTTTTAGATGAGATGTTTGATATATGTTCCTGAACTTCAAATAAGAATTTAACTTCCTAGAGTTTTGTAATCCTTGAAATGACTCAAGACAGTGAAAACATAACTTTTCTAAATCCAAAGCCATAAATTATAACACACAGCCTTTAGCAATTAAAAAAAAGTCTGAAATATAATTCCTAACATCACAATCTTTCATATGAAGAAATACATTTTTACAATAACATACAAATTTATAAATATTTAAGCTGCCATAATTATTACCAGCTGACACCTGTCACTTTTCAATATACATTTTTCCTCCAGTGACAGCAGCATTTCTCCTGGGAGCCACAGTTCAGAATTTTGAGCAGCCATGTCACTTTACAGAGGAAAATATACTTCACATGAAAAAGCAGAGTCCTATTACAAATTTTGCCTCTATTAATGCTGCATGAAATTCTACTAACTTAGTCTATGTTGGGTCAACTGTCCAAGTCACTTCCATACCTCTTTAATAGCTGCTTAAGTGAAAAGTGCAAATAAAAGTAGTTCAGAAATTATTTTATCTTGAGTTTCATCTTAAGTATTGTAACTTTAATATTGCTTATTTAATATCAATATTAGATATTAGGCTTCAATTTCAAAAACACTTCTTATATGAAGTATGCTAATATAACATAACTATTAGCTATGTAATAATTAATAGCCTACTTCCATTTTCAGACAACCTCACAAGTTTGATATCAATTTCTTTTCATCTATAAAACTCTCTCTCACAGACACAATATCTTTTCTGCATTTTAGCTGCACTTAACTGTATTTCTGTTAGCCAGGATCTCTGACTGAAATAACATTGTTTGTTTTGTGTCTCAACTCTTTCACTAAAGTGAAAACACAATATATTTTGTAGTGGACATATATTCCATTAATACCTAGAAATGAAGACTACCTTGTAATTAAATTTAATTCAGAGTGGAGCTAATGCAGAAAGTGGTTTTTTATGTTCTCTAGAGTTCTTTGTTTTTTACAGAAGTCACAGCAAACAGAAAAACTTCAGCACAACTTAGGGCTGAATGTCATGCTTACTATCAAGATACTAAACAGAGCCTTACTGGCCGGGTTGCCAGATTAAATCAACACAGTTAGTAATAACTAGAATTTTTCCTTTACTCACATTGGTGGTCAATGGAATAAAGGGACTAAAGGAGTCTCAAAAATGCAAAAGCTTTAAAAAGCATGACTAGTGCAAGACAAGAACTGTGAATGCCCCTGTTCTTGGTATTACTCCAGTAAAATGTCCAGTAGCATTTCTTTCCCGTGGCAATTAAAAGCTTACAACACTGTCAACTGTCCTTTTCATTCAGAGAGGAATCCCCAGGGTTTGGAGACAGATGGGTGTTTTTCCCCCTGATTGTTCACAGAGTTAGACAAGAAAAATAAAAGCTGACAAAAGCAACCTAAGCAGTGCAAAAGAGTCCGGAGTGGAAGGAGAGATGGTGACTCAGCTTGGTGAGTTAGTTATTTAAAACAGAGATGGTTCATGACCTACATGCCAAAAACTGCCTGTGAGGCACCTTTCCCTCACTCGCACAGAAACTGCAGGTCCCGTTTTCACCTTAGCTGGAGAGTCTTGAGTCTCTTCTTCACGTGAGACCCCGAAATCTTTTTGCCTGACTAGGAAAGGTGGTCCCTGCTGCCTTCGCTCCCACGTGCAGGCCCTGTGCAGCACACAGCCCTTGCTCCATCCGCTCGCTCTGCTGAGGCTCGGCTCCAGCTGCAGCTAAACCTCCGTTTCTTGGGAGAACGCAGGGAAGGCAGAGGGCAACCCACGCTGCCTTCACCAGCCCTGGGCAAGCCTCCAGGGCAGGGGTGGCCTCCTGACCCTGCCGATGGAAACTGCAGCCACCGCAGCACAACCCTTTGCCCAAATGCCTTGAAGAGTTAAGAAAGAAGGCGCCTCCTTCCCCCACTTGTCCAGTAAAGTACTGGTTCAATGTTGCTATAAAACAACTAAGTGATAAGGAGATTAAGTAACATCTATTTTGCCTTTTGTGAAGTTAAATCGGGTTGTCAGCAGGGGAGGGTGACACAGAATGTATAAAAAAATAGCCCTCCAAAAATCTGTGGTCAGCCAAAATTTTTTTTTCCTCCAGTTAGTAACCTGAAAAGCACATCTGACAATATGAAGCCCTCAAAATTTGCTTCTTTTACAGATCTTCTGTCTAAACCAGCAGCACACATGAATAATTTCAGTGAGAAATATAGAGAAAGCAGCATGTGAAACAGCCAGCTACATGCAACTTTGATGTCTTCCCTTTCTCCACTCTTGAATATTGTAGTCTGCTGAAGTGAAAATCATTTCTCTTCTGGCAGAGCAGCAGGTTTTTCTGCTAGAAAACATAGAGCTGACAATCTTCCTTGGATTTTTCTCTTTCGGGTTGTCTTTATCCCTGGGCTTTAAATCTGATGAAGGAGGAAACTGCAGGCTTCCCCTTTGTGGCAGACAGAATCCTGCAGTCATTTGATTAAGGTGACACCTATTCTGCTGCAGATGAGTAAGACTGCCAAACAAACCTGGCAGCTGTGGCACTGAGCACAATCCAGTAGCCCACATGACTATATTTTTCTGTTGACAACTTATTTAATACCAGAAATAGATTCCTTCTTAGCTGCCTACCCACTGCCTGGCTAGTTCATATCCCAGTGCAGAATTTGGAAACCAGCTCTGAAGGCTTACCCTGCAAAATGGGCCGTGTAAGAACGGCAGGAAAAAAATGTTCATTGAAGCCATCAGAAGTCACAGCCAACATCTGTTTGGGAAAAAATGAGGAGATTACTCCTGGTTTTGATGCAATTTTCTTCAACTCCTCAGAATTAGGAATGTAGAAAACTGGAGAGAACTTAAGTTTTTGAGGGAAGAGGAAGAGTTCAAGGTGAAAATCTTCCCAATTTATAGAAGCATTTGGGGCTTTACAGAATAGTAGCATTTGTCAGATGCACAAGTCTGCATAGTGTAACTTCCAGTGTAAATCTGGAATAATTTGCAGTGGGTTTGCTTCCTTTAATAAAGACTTTCAAAACGGAATGCCTGAATTTGTTTTTGGTTTCAAGCTCAATCACATTTTGGAGGCAGAGTTAAACTGACAGAACAACATCTTCTGGGGTTAGAAGAAGTGGAATAAAGAGCAGGAGGCTGTGGATAGATATGTGAAGGCCACAGGTCAGAACCAGCTTAAATTAGGGTGTGATAGATAACTTCTATAACCTCAGTGGCTTACTTCAGTTAACACCAAGCAGCTCAGGACAAATTCTACAAAAATAATGTACTTATCAGAAGTAGTGCTTCTGGTTTACTTCTTTGTATGTGTAAAGATAGACCTGTTACTAAAAACCCTAATATTAAAGATTGTTAATCATTTTTATTAACATTTTTAACAAAACAAACAAAAACAAACAAACAACCCCCAAAAACAAAACAAACAAACAGGCAAAAAAGACAACAACCAAAAAAACCAAACAAACCAAACCAGCGCTTTATGGCTAAGAACTATTACTGGTGATGGAAAAGAGTACTGAAAAATCTGGCCTACAGTCAAACCAACTGAACTCTGTGAGTATCTTTAAAGCCAGCTCTGTTCTTTTGATGCTGGGAGAAAGTCTTTACCTTTATTTTTGAAAGAAAAAGAGGCCACCTGTCAATTGAGCAATGGAAATTATTGACAATACAACAGTGGACAGAACCTCAGTCACAAAGATTTCAAATCTGAAAAACAAACTGATTACAATTAGTGGGTAACTACTCACTACACAGCCTTGCCTTCATCAAGCACAATTTCTAAGAGTAGTAGCACAGACGTCCTCAATCTGCAGGAAGTGCATTCACTGAACTCTATTTTTTCATAATGTTTACTTTTATTACCACATAGTTGCTTTAACACCATCTACTTGACATTTTCCCCAGCAGAGCAGGAAAATGTGGCTGTGCCTTCACTTTTTCAACCCTAAGTTTCCATCGCTGAATTACTTGAGAAGTTTCAGGGGCTTTCTGAAAGACTGTACTGAAAACTGCAGCCACCTTATTAAGGCCAAACCATATATTGTTTTGATATTGAGAATATACCAGTGTCCAGGCAGCTCTGGCACCAACATCTAGCAGACAAATAAGTGACATATTCTGTAATTCCAGTCAAGTGCATGGGACAGAATGTTTTCCTTACATCAAACATGTTTTTTATGTATCTTGACTCACAGAGCAATGTCATCCTGCAGCACTTCAGCATGAAAGAGGAGCACAAAAGCACACTGAGGCACCAAGACAGAAAACAATCAAATGCAAAAGCACCACTTAAAACAGGAGGGACCCCCCCCAAGTAAGTGCTCATGAAAACTGCTGAGGTAACCGAACACAGCAGGAGGGAGAAAGAGGATGATCTTTAATTAAAGTACTTTTAAGCACAGCAGCTCTAGAAGTGTTCTGAAATGGGCAGGTTTGTTGGCATTAAGTAGAACATGGGCAGAGCTGCACAACACAACTGGAGAGTGTCTGCAACTGGAGAGGTGGATATGAAGGGAAAGGAAATACACATATTCTCTATAAGGTGTTTTTTCCCTTGAAAGTCTTTGAAGAGTAAAGGATCTGGTCTGGGTAATGAAAAACTAAAGGCAGAATGATGTGTCAATTTACTGTCCATCCTCACAGAGGAGAGCTGGGCTGTGCACCATTCCCTGGTCTGTGTATCCACAGAGCTGCTTTGTGAACTTATTTTATTTTATTTTTTTGCCACTGGGGAAGTGGTAGTTGATTTGGAGTGCCTGTCTTGTACCAGGTGAGATGAAGGATGGTTGTGTACACTCAGGCCTGGAAATACTTTGTGTCACACCTGGAAAGACAGTGCTGTAAACACTTAAATATTTTAGGTTCAGAGGCTCATTGATGGAATATCCCATGTCACAGGAGCACTCTGGGAATTCCTCCACTAGGCAGAAGCAGCAGAAAGTATCGGCCTGCTATGAAAAATAAGTGTTTGGGCAGAGAGGGATAGAAATGGTAGTAAAGAATGGGCAAAAGAAGGGGAACAATCTGTGTACAGGAAGAAAACAGGAGAGAAGGACAGAATCTAGTTGGTGAACAGAAAATAACAGACTTTGTAGATGGCAATTAGTGCATCCAGATGCAGCTGAAGTTTGGCAAAATTCTTCCCCTAACATTTGCTGAAGGTTTCTTTAGCAAACTCAAAAGCAAGTCTTCCATGAAAGCAGCTACTCCATCGGAAGAAATCAAAATATTATCTCATCTGACCCATTCATAACATGAATTCAGTACTCAGTCATAACCCTTGAACTAATTTAGGTCAGAAAAGACCTTTTTGAGCATCGAGTCAAAGCATAAGCCTAACACTGCCGAATCCATCACTAAACCATGTCCTTAAACACCATATCTACAGGTTTTTTAATACCTCCAGGGATGGCAAAACACCTACTTCCCTGGGCAGTCTGTTCCAGTGCTCAGCAACCCCTTCAGTGAAGAATATTTTCCTGATATCCACTGTAAGCCTCCCTGGCAGAGCTTGAGGCTGTGAATTCCTCTCATCCTGAAGTTTTGTACTTGGGATAAGATGCCAACCCCCAGCTGATTACACCCTTCTTTCAGGGAGTTGTAGAGAGTGATAAGGTCTCCCCTGAGCCTCCTTTTCTCCAGGCTGAGCCCCCTCAACTCCCTCAGCCTCTCCTCATCAGGCTCGTGCTCCAGACACTTCCCCTGCTTCACTGTCCTTCTCTGGGCATGCTCCAGCACGTCGATGGCTTCCTCGGAGTGAGGGACCACACAGCACTGGAGGTGCTGCCCTCACCAGTGCCCAGTACAGGGGGACAATCCCTGCCCTGGTCCTGCTGCCACACGATTCCTGATCCAGGCCAGGATGCCCTTGGCCTTCTTGCCCACCTGGGCACAGCTGGCTCTTGTTCAGCTGCTGTTGACCAGCACCACGAGGACCTTTCCCTGGGCAGCTTCCCAGCCACTCTGCCCCAGCCTGGAGCACTGCATGGGGTGCTTGGTTGTGACCAAAGTGCAGAATCAATAACGTTGCTTTCAGGAAAGGCTGTTCTGTCAAAACCAAAATGTTTTGTGTAGGCCTAGCTAAAGCCCAAGCAGAAATCTTTGGAAACCTGCTTTGATTCCTCTACGAAAAATTCATGGGCTACTGTGCAGTGTGGGCTTCCAAACCTCGTGCCAAGGCATTGCCCCAGCAGCAGGATACTGCTCCCAGAGCTTAGTGCCAGCCCTGTACAGAGCATGAGAGCCACACAAAGGCCTTTTCTATTGACTGCGTTTCTCTCCTTCGTGCTCAGTTCCTCATCATGGAACAGATCAGAGAAAAGGATTTTGACTGACAGTTGTACTCTTCCCAAACCGCTGCCTTTTCCTGTGATTTTCCAGATAACAGTGTGGGAGATTAAGAGGGTGTAACACGCTGTGCAATGGAATTTAGTTGCACTCCATAGCAAAGTAGCACCTCCATGAACAAGGACAAAATGTCAGAGGTTTCTGCTTTAACTCAGATCAGTTTCTTTAAGAAGGTGCTCTTGATATGCTGGGGTTCACCTTCTCAACCTCCCTCCCTTCCTTCCTTCCTCACTGAAGGCACGGCTGGGGCTGCTGCTGCAGCTCTTTGCAGTTTAAACACCTACCAAAGGTTCAGGGTGCAGCTGCGAGCAATACTGAAACAAAAGGATGCAAATCACAAGTGTCATTCTCCACAGGCATCGTAAGGAAATCTGAAAATGTTAGCAATGCTTCAGAAGTCTTGCTAGAAGTCTGAGCAGGTAGCAGACTCTTGCTTCCAGAAAATGTTTTAAAAATTAGGTTAATTAGGTTGTTATTAATTAGGTTTACTGAGGTTCTATGTCACCAGCAATTCTGAAAATCCCTTGGACACCTTCCTTGGCTGCTGCTTTCTTGGCTTACATCAAGTGAAAAGAGCAAGGAGCATTTTGTCAATCACTCTATTATCGAAGAGGACATTCATAGTTATTTATCCAAGCATATCAATTATACATCTGCAGCTTTTGAAAGATGATTTTAGTTTACGAGAGAGAAATCTTAAAAGTATCACAGCTCTTTTCACAGAAGAGAACAAGAAGCAGCAGGGCTGCTTTGGAACAAACATTTCCTCCAGAGCTTATATAAACAAATATTCTTAAATATTTTTATTTGTTGGGGAACAAGTATTTTCAAAACATTGTACTTTTCAAAAACCTTGACAGAATAAAATGCTGCAGGAGTTGTATACATATCAGAAAACAACAACAGTATTGTTGCTTGGCACAGGAGACAACTTAATCATTCTGCTCTCACATTTCAATGTTGTTTCATACTCTAGTAATCCCAAACGACAGTTTTTGATCTAGCCAAGTTTATGACAAAAAGGAACAAGTCTGTGTTCTTGAAGTACTGTCAATTACATTTTAAGACATCTGATAATATTAAATTTGTTTATTAAAAAAGAAAAACAAGTCAAGAAGAGCAAAACAACTGGCTGTCACTGAAACAAGTTCCTGAGCTGGATGCACCAAGTTTAAGAAAAAATTCTCCCACATTCTTCTGCAAGACACTAATTCTATCTGTAACACACTTAGAGTCAAAACACACTGAACACTGAGCATGCAGAGATACAATTTGTAAAAATCCAAATTATTCCCAGGGAGGGAAAACTGTGGTTTCTTTTTTCCTTCCGGTATTTTACAATGCATTCCTGAAAAATTCATCTCACTCTCTGGTAAGCTGTAGATCCAACTTAAAAAAAGAACTCATTTGTTATGAAATACATTCATGACAATTTGCCATTTTCTGAAAAATTAGCTACTTCCCCCTCTGAGAGATGCTAATGGCTTTAATTATGCTGTTTGCACAGGAGCCCTGTTAAAGTCCCAGGTCTGCCCAGCACCAGGAACCGATTTAAATAACAGCAAACAACGTCTTGTACTCAGCACCTTTTATCTTGTAGGCTGCTGCTGACCAAATACCATTAGTGTCAGTGGAAGTTTGCTTTAGCTTCAGGGCGAGCGTACCAGGAGTGCTTAACAAGCTCCGCAAGCCGACACTCAGCTGCTCCTGTCCCCTCCTTCAAATACTGGGCTTTCCCTGCTTGTTCCTAGAGTCAAGATTTTGCTGTAGGACTAGAGATAAGCACATATCAGGAGAGAGACTGAAATCATTTATCATCCTGTACCCACTAGAATTTTCTATCAAAAGACTTTTGTCTTCAAAACTGGCTCACATTTGCTGGGTGTTTTTTGTTCTCTCTCCAGCAAAAGAACTGACTGCTTCCAAAGGCATATTAAGTTGCCACTACAACCACAGTAGTGGCATTTTCTAGACAATTCATACAACATTCTCTGCTAAGGGTTTTCTTAATGCATTTAAAGTCATCTGGGACATTTGAATTTTCATATCTAAGTATTTTTAAATTAGTGGACTTTAAGAGTGAAATGTTAGAATGAAACAGTTTGACAAACACTACAGTGAAGGTCTAAACAGGCAGGTGCCAGTGGCTGCAAGTGTGTTTATTAAACATCATAACCTCCATTTGAAGCAGACNACAAGGACAAAATGTCAGAGGTTTCTGCTTTAACTCAGATCAGTTTCTTTAAGAAGGTGCTCTTGATATGCTGGGGTTCACCTTCTCAACCTCCCTCCCTTCCTTCCTTCCTCACTGAAGGCACGGCTGGGGCTGCTGCTGCAGCTCTTTGCAGTTTAAACACCTACCAAAGGTTCAGGGTGCAGCTGCGAGCAATACTGAAACAAAAGGATGCAAATCACAAGTGTCATTCTCCACAGGCATCGTAAGGAAATCTGAAAATGTTAGCAATGCTTCAGAAGTCTTGCTAGAAGTCTGAGCAGGTAGCAGACTCTTGCTTCCAGAAAATGTTTTAAAAATTAGGTTAATTAGGTTGTTATTAATTAGGTTTACTGAGGTTCTATGTCACCAGCAATTCTGAAAATCCCTTGGACACCTTCCTTGGCTGCTGCTTTCTTGGCTTACATCAAGTGAAAAGAGCAAGGAGCATTTTGTCAATCACTCTATTATCGAAGAGGACATTCATAGTTATTTATCCAAGCATATCAATTATACATCTGCAGCTTTTGAAAGATGATTTTAGTTTACGAGAGAGAAATCTTAAAAGTATCACAGCTCTTTTCACAGAAGAGAACAAGAAGCAGCAGGGCTGCTTTGGAACAAACATTTCCTCCAGAGCTTATATAAACAAATATTCTTAAATATTTTTATTTGTTGGGGAACAAGTATTTTCAAAACATTGTACTTTTCAAAAACCTTGACAGAATAAAATGCTGCAGGAGTTGTATACATATCAGAAAACAACAACAGTATTGTTGCTTGGCACAGGAGACAACTTAATCATTCTGCTCTCACATTTCAATGTTGTTTCATACTCTAGTAATCCCAAACGACAGTTTTTGATCTAGCCAAGTTTATGACAAAAAGGAACAAGTCTGTGTTCTTGAAGTACTGTCAATTACATTTTAAGACATCTGATAATATTAAATTTGTTTATTAAAAAAGAAAAACAAGTCAAGAAGAGCAAAACAACTGGCTGTCACTGAAACAAGTTCCTGAGCTGGATGCACCAAGTTTAAGAAAAAATTCTCCCACATTCTTCTGCAAGACACTAATTCTATCTGTAACACACTTAGAGTCAAAACACACTGAACACTGAGCATGCAGAGATACAATTTGTAAAAATCCAAATTATTCCCAGGGAGGGAAAACTGTGGTTTCTTTTTTCCTTCCGGTATTTTACAATGCATTCCTGAAAAATTCATCTCACTCTCTGGTAAGCTGTAGATCCAACTTAAAAAAAGAACTCATTTGTTATGAAATACATTCATGACAATTTGCCATTTTCTGAAAAATTAGCTACTTCCCCCTCTGAGAGATGCTAATGGCTTTAATTATGCTGTTTGCACAGGAGCCCTGTTAAAGTCCCAGGTCTGCCCAGCACCAGGAACCGATTTAAATAACAGCAAACAACGTCTTGTACTCAGCACCTTTTATCTTGTAGGCTGCTGCTGACCAAATACCATTAGTGTCAGTGGAAGTTTGCTTTAGCTTCAGGGCGAGCGTACCAGGAGTGCTTAACAAGCTCCGCAAGCCGACACTCAGCTGCTCCTGTCCCCTCCTTCAAATACTGGGCTTTCCCTGCTTGTTCCTAGAGTCAAGATTTTGCTGTAGGACTAGAGATAAGCACATATCAGGAGAGAGACTGAAATCATTTATCATCCTGTACCCACTAGAATTTTCTATCAAAAGACTTTTGTCTTCAAAACTGGCTCACATTTGCTGGGTGTTTTTTGTTCTCTCTCCAGCAAAAGAACCGACTGCTTCCAAAGGCATATTAAGTTGCCACTACAACCACAGTAGTGGCATTTTCTAGACAATTCATACAACATTCTCTGCTAAGGGTTTTCTTAATGCATTTAAAGTCATCTGGGACATTTGAATTTTCATATCTAAGTATTTTTAAATTAGTGGACTTTAAGAGTGAAATGTTAGAATGAAACAGTTTGACAAACACTACAGTGAAGGTCTAAACAGGCAGGTGCCAGTGGCTGCAAGTGTGTTTATTAAACATCATAACCTCCATTTGAAGCAGACATGCAGAAATAAGCACAATAGTCAAAATGTTCATGTTTAAACCTTACTTTTAGAAGGATTCTTCTCAAAAGGTACAATTTCCCCCCAAATTTTTATCATTTTTACTTCCTCACATATTACATGAAAAAAATTCACATAGGGATATGAAAACCTTGTTTTAAACCCCAGTATTTCTGCCCTTAAGGAAATTCTGGCAATTCAAAGTTGATTTCAGGAAGGTAGGAAGTTGACATCCTGAAGTTTATTGCAACAGAAAAATTTCCAGAAGTGATACAGATGATGTATACTTAGAGTAAAATCTTGGTTTGACACAAGACCTAATTTTAAAGGTGGATTTAAGTAATGTAATTTGTATATGAATAGCTTTAAAATAATCACAAATTTGATAGGTTTCTCAAAGACATTATGACAAAACTATTCTTAAAGAAAACTCCTGAATTTCTTACCCAACCAAGCTGTATAAATAATGGAGCATTTTAAAAGCCTGATTTTCTTTTCTGAGCAGACAATTTTTAATTTTGCTTGAATATCTTGACCAGAAACTACTCACTATTAGACAGCACATGCAATCTACCTTCTTTACAAAAAATTTAAATATTTAAGCATTTAAATTCCCTTTTGGATTATGTACAAGTTTCCCTTCCTCTTAGAAGAGCTGGTAAATTCTACTGCTACTTCTGTCCATACTTAGTAGTACTCCAAAATAAGTAAATACCAAAACTCAAGAGTTTGCCTCTTGTTCTTCAGAGCTGTAGCCAGCAAATGTTGATATTCTTTGTCATAACAAGCAGAGGGAATCATACAAAGAAATAAGTAGTAAAAGACATAAAAATGCATTTAAAATAAGCAGAGTATTGTAAAATTATGGGTAAAGATGGTTTTCTCCTGCCCTTCCCTCACAATCCCGGGTTTATATTCTCTTCCAGAGGGGTAGAGATTTTACAAATTCAGCATTTTGAGCAGCATAAGGGGCTGTAATCTTATTTGCCATTCCATTTCTTATTTCAGGAACAATAGTTCCTCACTGATAGTAACACAGAAGGGAAGGCAAACTCTGGGAAATCAGGAAAGCTGGACTGCACACCCTTGTTTTGTAGAGCAGGAGGTTGATGCACAGATCAAGGACATCAAGAGGTATTTTTTCACATAAATCAAAAATCAGTAGTACAGTTGTGAATTATAAGAATATCTCTGTAGGGTGTAATTTCTACATTATCCCTTTAGGTCAGCAGGAGACGCAAAACCTCACAGGAGCTGGACATAAATATTCCCACTGAAAACCAGTGAAAATTTTATCTGCTAATTATTTTAAAGGTATAATCAGTTGCAATAGATAAGTTACATCTCTGGCTGAAAGCATTTCACTGATAAATGTGTGAAGAGTTGACAGCAAGTATATCATTGTCACAAAAATAGCTCTTGTTAGTCTTGCTGTCGTATAAAGTCACATATCAGGGG
>WEIT01003760.1:34713-47245 GCA_013389985.1 Dryoscopus gambensis
CTTTTACTTTACCACAATATTCTACAATATTTAGTAATCCAATATTTACTCCTCCTTAATAGTCAAAGGGTTCGTTGTGAAGTCTTTTGCCACAAGTCAAGTATTCAGCACTGGCTGTGTGGAAGTGACCAGCAGCAACTGGAAGTGTTACACACTTTCATTGAACACCCAGCTCCGCAGTCACAATTTCAAAAGAATTCACAGCTCGTTTAGACACACAAGTGAAGGTTTATCATCCAAAGAATTCGGTGTGCAGTGTCATCATACACATGGACAGACTCAAGTTTAGACCAATATTTCCATCTTTTCTATCACACCAGGAAAAAAGAGGGATTACTAGAAGGTTGTGTGCCAACACAGGAGAGCAGTCACACAGCCTTGGCTCCAGGTTACAAAACCAAGCCCAAACGGATTATTTTGAACTCAGCCATGTATTGGGGTGACTGAACCCAAGCTGAACTTTCAATAAATGCCCTTGTCTCTTGAGCTGCGTTAAGGTGGTCTCTAAGTGATGCCCAGATTCTTAGTGAGGGACAGCATTGCCTGGGCAATACACTTTGCAGAGCTGAAGGACCAGCAAGGAAATCACTGGAACATGAACGAGTAACTGGTGCTTTAGGAGAGGAAAAGCTACTCCAGACAAGTGTAGGAGTTGAGGGATAACACAAAGTTTACAGCCTGAGATCTCATTTGCTTTACCAGACAAGGTATCCATGCAGGAAAGAACTGTGATTTAGCAGCCTAATCTACACAACAGAAGAAACTGGGTGGTCTCGAAAGATAACATGCTTGGGGACGCCCAAAACAGTGCAGCTAATTTGTTTCAGGCTATTTTCGTAGCTGACTTGATGAGTTCAAGCAAACAAGGAGCCACTTTCTGTGAGCCTTGCACCTGTATTATGGGCAATTTTTTGCTATAAAAATTAATTGTTCCTTTGAACAGATGTCAGAAAACTGCATGTTTATAAACACATTGCAATTATAAATGCTTCAAAATTTGCTAAACAATATCTAGTCCTTTTGTCTGAATAACAACATAATAGAACTGAAATCTGAATATTCATAAACTACTATCCTTATTGCTGTGCTGTCTCAGAAAGTTTGTGAGTAATATTTTTTCCCACCATATCTAAATTAATCAGAAACTTTATAAAGACAAAATTGCCAGAGCACCTCTAATAAACGTGATGCTTTTAAAAGTCCATCCACTTCTTTGACACACTGCAGGAAATCCATGATTTCTAGACACAGAGGTCTGTTCTCTAAATTGTCAAGGTCCCCCTGCAGGGCCTCCCAGACAGCAGTGAACCTCTAAAGAGTGGGATTCTATACAGTTGTGGCAACTTTAGCAGAACTAAATTAATTTACATTGGTTGGGCTAAGAAAATAAAAAACAAA
The DNA here is from genome assembly GCA_013389985.1 of Dryoscopus gambensis. Taxonomy (NCBI): domain Eukaryota; kingdom Metazoa; phylum Chordata; class Aves; order Passeriformes; family Malaconotidae; genus Dryoscopus; species Dryoscopus gambensis. The sequence goes on from WEIT01003760.1 coordinate 36,112, forward strand.
TCTTAAAATGTATATATGGCAGCACAAAGAAACCTGATGCAAGTGAAATACGTCTGTTTCAAATTATTTTACTGTAGAAGCAATTTAGCTTTCAAAGCATGATGCACATTCCAGCACATTATCGAATTCACTGCATAGGAAGTACAGTCAGTCTACTAATTCAACCACTAAAACTACTAATGGTGCACATTCTCTTTGGAGTAACATGTTGTGAGAAGTCTGTCCCCAGGCACTATTTGAATTAGAGAGCTGGCTTTTTTTTAGACTAAAACACCTATTTTCACATCCCAAACCACATTATTGACCTTCTTTGGCTTTAAATAGACTTTGGCTTTAAACAGACTTGCAAGATAGAGGACAAGCAAGCTTACATTGACTGCAAATTAAAAAAACCCACAGGATTAGATTTAGAGACTAAAATCACTCTCTTAAAAAAAAAAAAAGGAAAGCAAATCAAGCAGCAAATCTTGCTTGCAAATATGTCGCTAGCAAAGAGGAAGTAACACACTTCGAAAGGAGTTCCCCAGGGATGCTTATGACCTGACTGTGTTCAGGAAGTTCTTTCAGCTACTCAGCCCCTCAGACAGAGAGGCCAGCAGGACCATAGAACAGCTCAAGGTGTGGGGGAGCAGAGAAACATATTGCAGCTGAGCTTCCGGCACAATACAAGACATCAGAAGCTCAAGATCTCTGTATGAACACTAGAATGACACTAAAATAATTAATTAAGGATCAGGACAGGTTTCTGCTTCCTGAACGAAAAAATCAGCAAAGATTAAGCATGAGAATCATCAGTACAACAAATATATTCAGTACAAAGGAAAAAGAAAACAGGATATGGAAAACAGACTCAAGCTTGATAGACACAAAAAAACCCACAGGAGTGGCGGGAGTGGAGGGGTGCATGTGCAAAGGAAACCTTCAAAATTATATAGGATTCAAATATACCCTTCCAAGGTCCTCATGGATCATAGACTTTCACATTTCCCCTCCTCTGTTGAAGTGTACAGGTAATATCTCAGTTGAGAGGTAAAATAACCATAGAGTCTAGTCCAACCCTGCACAACCCTAGATAGGGACCTGGATCAAAGCTCTGCAAATGGCATTTCCCTCTTTGCTCTTTGGAATAAAAACAGGCAAAGAACCCCAATGGACCCTTCTCTCATTTAATTTAAGCTGCACTACAATAGAGCATAACGTTTTCAAGAAAGAAAATTAGCAATGGTGAGCATTATATAATTGTCAGCAAGCAAAGCTGGTCTCTTTATACTCATAAAGCTGTTTCTCTAAACCTGGGTGTTGGAGAGGGAGAGAGCCCTGTGTTCCACGGGGCAGGGTGAGCACCATCTCCAGCTCAGGTGTCTCTTCCAGAGAAATAACCCTGCAGATAAGGTAAAGCAGCTTTGGACTCTGTCATGGATGTTTCAAACCAAGCAGCCTCAGGATTACAGAGCAAGCTGGAGAAACCTGCCCTGAGATTTTCCTGAACATTCATTCTATTTAAATAATCATAATGAATAACGCAAGAATTCAGACTTAATGAATTAAAATATAAAATTAGGTTGTTAAATACAACCAAGTAAATATTTTAACACTTCTTAACTTTTATACAGTCCAAATATTTACCACAAATTAAACCTACTTTAAACACTAGACTAAAGCTACTTTAAACCCTTCTTAGCAGGCTACAAAGATTTTTTGGATGATCACAATTTTCAGCATTTTCTGAGGAATGCAAGCATCCAGCTTCCGTTGGAAGTTTACTAAAGAGGAGAAAAGGACAGATGGGAGCAGCAGTAACAGAAAATGCTGAATTTTCCTCACAACAACTCAGACACAAAAGTTAAACTTCTTATGAGAAGAAGAAGTATCTTGCACCTTGCACCTTTTTTTGTTGTTTTCCATGGGAAGTTCTCAAAACATAACTAGAATTTAAAAAAAAAAAAANAGGGGAAGATTAAAAAAATAGGCATGTGGCTTGTGGGGCTGCATTTTAGGAAAGGTGAAGCTCTGCAGGAGCCATAGGGCTGGCCTGGCCCCCTCACAGAGGTGTCCTCCATCGTCCTTCTCCACTGCACAGCACCCCGGGCCCACAGCCTTACTTTCTGCTTCCCCTGCCTTTAACCAGAAATAACCCTGCTCTTAACATTCTTGATGGCTTTTTTTAGCTGAGCTGCCCCTGTTTGGCCATACTCAGTAATAATAAGAATGAAGCTCAGCACACCCTTTTGTGCCCCTCTCCCCCCGGCTCAGGTAATGAAGGCCGATCTCCAAGGGAGCCATCTAAAGAGACAGGCAGCTGCAGCCACCTCGTGTTTGGTAAATGGTGCAATAAAACGACACAGCAGAATCCACAAAAGCTTATTTAAACACTCAGAGGAGTCGTTTCTCACCCTCGCAGTGAAAAGGGCAGCCAAAGAGCACACCACAAATGTCATCTCTTTTACAGGATACACGTCTTTTAAAGGAAGAAAATCTGAAGGACTTCTCTTCCTGAAATACTCATTGTGCCCTTCGTGGTTTCTCAGTTTCAAATGCACAAGACCTAGGGCATAGGCACTGTTGGCTGTACCTAAGAAAAATGTTTTAAGTTTTACAGCAATTTCGGAACCTTATTTTTAATTAGAAAGAATGCTCTTTTACATGGGAAAACATGGAAGCATGAGCAGTAGCTACGCAGCACAGCGGTGCTCGAGTTGGATGTCTAAACAGCAGCAAGGAATGATAATTGAAGTACAGGTATAATGGCAAAGCAATAAAACTGTAATGAAAATTTATAGCACACTACCATAACTCTGAATATGAAAACAGATTAAAGTAATGTTGTTTTCATGGAGTTCTCCTCTTCCTAATTAACAGTAATTTTTGTTGGTCTACCATAAAAGTCATTGCTGTTCAGCTCTGGAATTTCTTTCTACTACTTCATCTCTAACCTTTTGCTAAGTATATTGCTTAAGAAAATCCCTTCCCTCATTTCTTTAGTCCCAGATCGCATAGTCTTGATTAGTTTGAAAATTCATGTTGCTCTTACCAAAACCGAGAAATAAATTGTTCTCTGCATAGGCTTAATTTTAGTGTGTTCTTTAATTTCTTCACTGTGCTCACTGAATTACCTTAACAGATTATAATAAAAGAATAAATAAAAAAAAATCCCCCAATCACTTAGAAATAGGCATTTTTTTAATATTGGCAAATAAAATATTTGAAATTATGGTTGTAAGCCTGACTTTTACTGAGAAGACAGTGACAGCATTTGAGCTTTAACAACATGCCAGTCTTCACAAAGAATAAATCAGCATAGAATTTTTTTCTCAAGTCAAAAGCAGGTCATTAGGAAACTTAAGTGAAGCAAGACCACTGAATTTGTGTTAACCAAAAGTAACATCTTTTATTCAATCTGTTGTAGAAAATACATTCATCTTTGCCTAGGATCTGGCTTTGGAAAAGAAACTGGGTTTGGCTGACATGTCATGTAACTCTTTCAACTGTCTGCCTGAAATTAGAGCTCTTGTGGTATAAACATTCTTCTAATTTTGAAATACCAGTAAACTTCAAGGCAGAAACTCTTTTCTAATCCCTAAATGGAAAGGCAAAAAATTTAGGTCAGTCTTATATGCAGAAAAGCCACATTTATCTTGGTGCTGGTTTCCAGTACATAGGAAAATCCTGCCTAACTGAAGAGTTCTCTGCATATCTCATTGTATCTTTCTTGAAGTAGCTGTTCTCTGGATGTTCTCATAACAGCTTTTCCTTCGGTAGTGATGATTTCATACCAAGTACAACCCTGCTTTCATTAGTTCACTTGTAAGGTCTAGTAGTGATGCATGCACAACTTGATTCATTTAATATTTCTATATTTCAAAAGTATCAAACACTTTTAAAAGCTTCCATTTATTTAAAAGCCTTAAAACTGTGCTACAATATTTTAATAAATTGAGCTAAACGCTACACCTCTGTGTGGTCAAACTCAGATATGGAAAACAAAAGTGGATTTAAAGTTAATAATCTAATTAATTCATTAAAAACCTGACAGTACAACCATTGCACAAGTAGGTTCTAGAGCAGCAGGGCAGCTATTAAAATACTAAGCTGTAGTCACTGTGCTCAAGTTTACTAACGGAAGTCAAAGTCTTAAGACATCTTGACATAGAACTCTTAAATGGTAAATATGACAGTCATGCAGACACCTTCTGGAAGCTTTTGCCATGGCAAAGGGGACTGCAGGAGAGAAAGCACAAAAGAACCAGAGGAACTGATTAACATAAATGAAACATAAGAGAAAGATTGTTTCATTAGGTTGTGAAATTGAAAAGTAGAATCTTAGGAACCTCGAACAACAGCAGTCGTGATTCCCCTCCCAAATTACCACATGGCAAGATGTAATACTTTCTTATACTGCTGCAGGCTGTTTAGTTTCATTCACCGTTTGACCTCCAACAGAAACAAGTTCCTCAAAGAAATATGTATTAACAATCAGTACTTCCTGTAGAAATTACCCAGCAAAGTCAGGGATGATTAACTGAGGGCTGAGGCCACTACCAGGGTGAGTGTTCTTTGCTTAGGATGGCTAAGAGCAAAGGTTCAGTAAGAGCAGAGTAAAGAAATAATTGAAAACTTCTCCGTGAGCTATGCAGTATTGTACCAATTCAGAAATAAATCCAAATGTAGAGTCATTAGGTGGTCTTCAGGTATCTTTATTTGCATGCATCAGGTTAAATTCATTACAACAATATAGTGCTGCCTACAAACCTGACCCTCCATGCAGTTTCATGAGCCAGGGGAAAGCTGAGAAAGATCAGGTTCTCCTCTGTTACTTGACCAATTCTGAAGCAGGATTAAACTGAGATTAACAGGGAGTTAGAAAGCCTTTTCTGTTTCTTTACTGTTTCTATCTTTATTTTAAATTATTTCACATTACACCTGTGTGAGTTTTTACCTATATCGGACTCAACTGCTTGTGGAAAGTTCACTCTCTCTTCTGACCACCCCTAGCATGGTGGCAAACTGTTCTTGGATGGACTCGAGGTGTCATCTTCTGTGTAATTGCTAACAACTATTCCACACAGGCTGGGAAACAAATCCTGCTTCAGTTCTGGGCCACATCCTGCAGATTTCCTTCTCAGTGGGATGCTTACAAATATCATACATTAAATTTTGGCTGCAAATCCCAGATTTATTTGGGGATTTTAAACTAAGTTAGCAACATTGTTTCTGACTGTAATTAACAAATTAGCTATATGCAATTTAAAAAATGGTGTGCATCCCTGTCACACTTCATTTGTTATTCATGGAATAGCATAATCTTTCCTACTTAGCTTTTAAGTTTCTTAACTTAGAGCCTCTGTGCCAATCAAAGTGTTAAACCTTGCGTATGAGACAACGTAAGAGAGACACAGTAACAACTCAGCCTTCAAATCATCCCTAACAGACAAAAGCATGGAAAATTCATACTGTTGTCTCCAATTTCTCAAAACTTCATTTTTCCACCTCAAAGGATCAGGACCATGCTTAGGCTCTGTTTGACAGTCCTGAGAGGATGAACTCACTGACATGTGCAAGCAGCACAGGTGCATCAACACCTGAAAAAAGATACAGTCTTGAAACAGGAGTAGCTTTGATTTTGGCTACTGGCATTAAACCAACAGGCTGGTTTTGTACCAGCAACTGAGAAAATACCCCAAAAGCCAGGAGTGCTTAAAAAAAAGTGCTTTATGTTCAGTTGCCTAAAATGTGGGAACTATTATCCCATCCAGCCTGAGAAGAGTGAGGCATACTTTGAGATGGATTAAAAGATGGATTCCCAATATTTTTTTTAAATTATAATTGCTCTTTCATCATAGCAGAATCAAGCTGGCCTCTAGAAAGTTTGGGTGAGGACAGGAAATGAGAGTTCCCATGAAATGAAGAGACTCCCTAAAGTTCATTTCTGGTGTCACTGTCATTTTTCTTCACAATAGGAAAATTGTAGAATAATTCCAGAAAAGTTGAAGAAATAGGCACTGAAAAATTCCTTTCTTACTTTTCAAAAAGTACTTTTTAACTTTTAGACCATAAATTCTAAATTAATATGTCAAACAAATAGGTTTTTTAATTATTGTTGTTATGATGATGATGATGATTATGATTATTTTTAGTAGTTAAACTTATGGATACAGATGGTTTTAGAGAAATAATATCAAAGCTGGGGCACTGCAAAAAAGTAGCCAGCTCTTTCTTTCAAAGGTCAAAACTCTATCTTCTTCACTAGGAATTTAGCTCCTTAAGTTAAAATTATTTGTCTTTTTAGAATTTCTACAATAACCTTGTAGATCCTCATTCCTAAAAAGAAAACCATTTACATTAAAAGAAAATTAATCTGGTTCAGAGTCTTGGCAGGAATAGTGAGAAGGAATAGCTGTTATGTCTTCCAATTTGAAGATCTGAGAGCTTGAATCAAGGGTTTCCGTAAAACCTCAGCTCCCATCTTCACTTAGTTTTGACTTCACAACATGAAATTTGGAGCTTATGAATAGTTTGGAAAGCTATTTTCCTGCACTGCATGAGATTTCCTTCATGCCTTCCATTGATTTTTATCCCCTGTAGATCTTCTCCAGCAAAACACTCTGTGGTGATCCACGTCAGACTTTGAAGAAACTCCATACAAACAGGATTATGAGAGCCAGGCTGAATTTCTCTTGCTAACTAAATTTTTAGTTTGGCCATACCTTGCAGATGAGCTTGTTTGGGAATGTCAATTCCTGAATTGCAAGAGAAGCTGTCACAGGAAAGTAAGAGAACTTGAAAGTATCTTACACTGCCAGAATGTTTCAAGGGAGGCTACAGCCTCCATTCAGCAAAACAAACAAAGCGCTACAAATTGATTGCTGTTGGATTAGGAAAATTTAGAGTCTGATGATGGAATATTTGGGCAAAACATCATGCTGCTTCCTTACTTTTTGTACTTTTCCCTTGGCTGCAGCCAGATGTGGGATATTTGGGTAGATGAAGCTGGCTTACTATGGATGCCCTTTTACATTCTTAAGAGTATCTCTTTTGCAGTGAATGCGCTCCTCTTTTTTGGTATTTCCCAATGTTTGGCAGCCTGCAGCAAGCAGTGGCACAGCAGAAGTTCAGTCCAAATTTATACAAGCAAACCAGAAGCAGGGGCAGTGTGACTCCAGGTCACACACAACTGCCTGGTGCACAGACACATTTCTGGCCTGAATTAGGCAACCTCAGGTCACCACACCAAACAAAAGGCTTATTACCTGCTGACTACCTTCTTCCCTCTTTACCATGCTGTGTATGTAATTATAATGACTTATATTAGCTATTTCTATTTACATGAAATAAAACAAAACAACACAGTCTAATGGAGAGGGTACGTAAAACATATCAAACTCAATGGACTTAAAAACAAAGAAAGGATCAGCTGTAAAGAAACAATATTAAGCTTACAAGACTATTCTTAGTGAATAAGATTTCTATATATCACTTCCTTCTACTCTAGCTAATGAAAGAAATAGCTGCTCTTGCAGACTAATCAATATACTGCACAACAGCTAGAAGATAAACTTTTATTAGTGTTGAAGAAATATGAACTCTTAATAAACTGGCTGACAAAGCTCAGAAATATACTTTCTGTAAATATGACCAAAAGAGAATAGAATAGAATAGAATCATTTAGGTTGGAAGAAACTTCTAAGATCATTGAATCCAACTGTTTGCCTGTCACTGCCAGGTCCACCACTTAAAACCACATCCCCAAGTGCCACAACTACACGTCTTTTAAATACCTCCAAGAATGGTGACTCCACCACTTCCCTGGGCGGCCTGTTCCAACTGCTGAGAATGTTTTAGGTCAAGACATTTTTCCTAATATCCCATACAAATCTCCCCTGATACAAGCGTTCGGCTATTTTTTCCTATTCTATAATTTGTTACCTGGAAGAAGAGACTGACCCCCCCCGTCTACAACTTCCCTTTCTCCAGGCTAAACACCCCCAGTTCCCCCATCTGTTCCTCCTCAGTCTTGTGCTCCACACCCTTCCCCACCTCTCTNCCCTTCCCCAGCTCTGTTGCCCTTCTCTGGACAAGCTCCAATGCCTTAAAAGACTTCTTGTGGTGAGGAGCCCAGAACTGAGCACAGGATTTGAGGTGTGGCCTCACCAGTGTCGAAGAGAGGGCAGTGATCCCTTCCCTGGTCCTGCTGCCACTCTATTTCTGGCACAGGCCAGGATGCCCTTGGCCTTCTTGGCCACCTGGACACACTCTTGCCCCAGCCTACAGCATTATATGGGGTTGTTGTGACTCAGGTGCAGGACCCAGCACTCAGCCTTGCTGAACCTCAAAATCAGCCTTGGCTCATCAATGCAGCCTATCCAGATCCCTCTGCAGAGCCTTCCTGCCCTCCAGCAGACCAGCACTCAACACCCTCATGCAGATCATCAATCTAGATACCAAACAGGGCTGGTACTGAGGCCCGAGGAACCCCACTTGTGACTGGCCACCAGCTGGGTTTAACGCCCTTCACGGCCACTCTCTGGGCCTGGCCAGTTTTTTAGCCAGCAAACAGTGCTCCTGTCCCAGGCATGGGCTCCCAGCTTCTCCAGGAGAATGCTGTGAGAAAGAGTGCCAAAGGTTCTCTTAAAGTCCGAGTAGACCACACCACAGCCTTTTCTTTATCCACTGCACAGGCCACCTTGCCATGGGTGAGCAGGCGGAGCAGGCTTCTCAGATGTGGAGTAGCACCAGATCACTCAGAGTTTCAGCTGCTTGAGCACAAAACTCAGACTCATGTGATCTCTGACATCTGTACTTCCATATTTTTGTCATAATTCACCTTACCTTCTCTTCTTATTCCACCAAATATTAATACCAAATTTTTGAAGCAAATTCTCTTTCATTAAAGTTATTTTTTTACACTGGAAACACTGAGTCAAAGTACATGTTAAGTTGTAGTAGAATTCTGAAGTGGTTCAGGTTTAATTTGACATCGGTCACATAGCCCAGTGCATGAAGCTAAGCACATGCTCTGCCGATCAAAACTGAGATTTCTGGTCACAGGGACAAGGGAAAAGAGACTGCACTGAAAGGTCAGCTGCTCAGCCTGAAGAACTACTGCTGAACAGGTTATTCAGGGGTCATTGTGGACCTAAATTTTGTTAAATATTTACACTAATAACACCCCAAAGACAAGGGTGCTAATAAAATGGTTTTGATAAAGTGTTTTCAATACAGAGGATTAGAAAATCAAGAGGAATTGAAAAACTTGATTTAGCATACAGAAAATGGAATAAAAGAGCATTAATACAGAGCACATTATCATGCATTTCAGGACTGGGAAACTTCCTGTAAAAAAAAAAGCCAGTGTTCATCTGCAGCAAATCACTGATATTTCTTTGTCTATGTGACTGCGAATCATCAGTCTAAGTCTGCCTTGGAAAAGGATATTGAGTTTATCAGACAAAATATTTCTAGAAGAGGTAAGAAAAATCAATACTCTTGTATAAGTCAGAGGTGAGATATCATTCAAACAGCACATCTGGACATCAGAAATATTGCTTGGGTCTCCTGTGCTCAAAAATATGGCTTCAAGTTGGAATACATACTGAGAAAAGCAATTGCTATGAGCATAGGAGTGCACTATCTACTTCACAAATTATATCACAGTAGTGTAGTTTGCAGAACTGGGCAAAACCAAGACTGGTGTTGTGACAATATAAAATTTTCTATAAAAATAAGTGAGCGAGAAGGGTAAACATAAGGAGGGAATAACAGCTAGAACAAGTAAGTGCCAGTGTGCACATTACCACCAAAGGATAAGAGACCAGCCATTGAAACCCTGACACTGAAAATTAAAGAAGGTATAAAATTCTGGAACACTTTCCTAATGTTAATAGTAGTTTAAGTAAGAGCTGTTTAAATTTCTGAAAAAGTTTATATGAACAATTGCCAGAAACACCATCAGCATCCTTCCTCAAAGACAAGCTTTTCAAATTATTAGAAAAACTGAGAATGACCTTTTTATTTACTTCATTTTCTTTCTACTTGGGTTGTTTTCAACCAAACCCAAAAAATATGTGCTTGCTTTCACATCATACTTTAAGCACACATGTGAAGCAAGGTACAGCACAACAGATTTCCCTCACATTTGCCCTAGTCAGAATTAGCCAGTAATTTGTCCACCATGCATTCCCTCTTATTGAATTTCTAAAGGCACAAGCTGTTAGTTTTACAAAGCCCATGAAATCTCAAATTACACAGTTGGTTTGAAAATAAGAGCTACTTAGTATATTTCTCCTCACTAGAGGCAAACACCCAGAACTCTATTTCCAGTTACTAATGTAAACTATTGTCCAACAGAGTCATAGCAAATAATTTTGGCCTTTCTTATCCTGTATTGAGGAGACCTTCCTGCTCTATACAGTTTTTCCAGCCTCTCTCATGGATCCATTGCCTTCCTTTACATCTCCCCCCACCTTTCATTGTTTGAATTTGTGGTGGGGGTTTCTCCCCCCTTCTCTGATATTTCCCCAAACATTCCTTGCAGTAAACTCAGAAAGTGCACATTTCAGGAAGACAGCTACGTAAGTAGCTGCAAATGCAAATTAATGACTTTGGTTTTAAAACAGGAACAAATAGTCTCCAGCAACAAAAGGTTTGTGATATTTGTCTCCACTATCATGTCAGTCTAAGTTTCAGTCATGTAAATCCTTGGGAAGCAGACTCTTGCCTAGGCAGTCGGGCCAGAACACGGGGTAAACAAAACACCTACTGAGAACTCAGAAACAGATGTTCTGGTACAAGAGAGATAAAATGCAGCTGAAATGTTTATCCAGAAACTCTGCCTAGAATCTGATGGATTAAAAAAAAAAAAAAAAAATCAAAAGTTATTTGCTGGAAGTTTTCATGTGTTATACTACATGAAAAAAACCCTATTTTTTCCTTACTCATTCTTCAATAGAATTATAAAAAAATACATAAAATTAATATCTGTGCCAGTTCATTAGTTTCTCCTAAGAAGTGATAACATTTTCTTTGCAATAGGAAAGGAGGAAGGCTGGCAGCTAACCTTGTGCTGACTCTGTTATGAATTTAAGTCTTCCTCAGGCAATGAGGGTTCCCAAGAAAATTCCAACGAAGAATCAAAAAA
>WEIT01003760.1:49276-87346 GCA_013389985.1 Dryoscopus gambensis
TTTTTTAATCTTTTCACTGTCACCACAAGTGCCACCTGACATTAATCCCCTGGCACGAGTAATAAGATTAAATGAGAAATTTTACCTTTGGCATTGTGTGATAGACTAAAGCACAGGAAGAAAGTTCATCAATGGTTTAGAAAAGATTTAGTGTCAGTTGTATGACAACATACCAGATATTCCCTATGGGAAAACAGCTACAAATAGTAAGCAAAAAAATCATTGCTTTTCCTGTCTAGTGACATAGAAAAACATAGAAAAATATTCTTTCAACCATGCGATCTAGCAATGGATACTTTAAGGCCTGGAAACACTAAGCAAATAGGAAAGTGATACCTGAGTGAATGAACAGTATAAACAAAAATAATAAAAGCTTCAACAGAATATTTACCAACAACAAGAAAAAAATAGTACTCTGTCTTAAACCCAGAAATAGGGATAAACTGAAAGCTGCAAAAACCTAGATGAGTGACACCCTGAAAAAAAATTAAAAAACAAAGAAATTGAAAACTGGGGAAGCTGCAGCTTGCTGCTAAGAAAAGAGGGTGGATTGGAGATGAAGGATAATCTAGGTTTGACCTGGAAGCAAATCACATGGGTCTCTGTTTTCAGCAGAAGAGATTGGTTAAGTGTTAGACTGAAAAAAGCAGCCAAGGCTGACAAAGTAGAGGTAAAGTGGAAACTCCAGTAAAACAGTGTGGTGTAGTCACACTGAGGGAGAATGGTCTCCAGCTTTAACAAAGCTGTAAAGTCAACACCAACACCATATTGGTGAAAAACAACCACATCACTTTAAGAATGGGTAAAGCAATTGACCTTTAGGTCCAATAGACTCTCAGTAACAAGTAAAACCAAAATGCTTGAAGGGTAATTAGTCATAGAGCTGAATGAATAATGAAATCAATGGAAAATCATTTCCCAGTTATAGGTAGCAGATTAGTTTGGCTGCGTAGACTTATGCCCAGCCCAGGTGTCAAGACACTTGAAACCCAGTCTATTTTGGCTTTATAAATCAGCATAAATAATATACTGGAGAAGACCTCATTAAGGAATTGCCCAAAGTGGGGTCTGGCAATGGAATTAACTAGAGGGACTTTCCTAATTTTACTCAATTTCTTAAATTTTTATTCAGTCATTAAAGTAACAAAGAAATATGTGGAAGATTTCTTGATGGCTCAGATTTAGGAGAGATTAATGAAGAGAAGGATCCACAAGATGATGGCAGAAAATCCAGATGACTTCAAGGAAAGCAGCATTAGAAATGGAACTAAATTAAAGTGCAATGTCGTAGCCTTGAAGACCAATAACCAGAATGCTTGCAGTGAGCAACTTGAGAAGAATTGCTGAGGAAGAGTAAGAGAAAAACATATTAGCCACAACACCCAAAAGAGTCCCAAAATAATGGAACATAGAAAAAATAATTGTAATCCTCACCCTCTTCCACCCTTTCCAACAAACAACACAGAGACGAATAAATAAAATCCTTCTTTTTAAAACACAGGTGAGACCTCATCTGAGCTATCACACATCTCAAAGATTACAAATTCAGACTGGACCCTGGACCAGGTCAGAGAAATAGATATCTCATAAGAAGAGCTGGAGGGTTTTGCTTATTTAGGCCAGCAAAGTAAACACTGAGGAGGAAAAGCTGCTCATCAGGTGGGTAAATGTTAGGTGAAATTGCTGTATAAAACAAAGGACAAGTCTGGATCACTAAAGACACACACTTATGAGATTTGGACCCTAAACTCAGCCTTAAAAGCATTGTCTGATATTTCCATCGAAATTCAGAGTAAGAGGATATGCAGTGTCTGTCCCTGACAGTCAGGCATTTATAGTTCTGCACCAAACAAGACTTCCAGTTTATTGAATATGAGCTAGATAATTTGGGAAGACTGGTTTCACATGTGGGTACATTGTTTGAAAACAGTCCTAAATTAGACTAGGAATATTAGTTTATTTCAATTAATCCCAAGTTATTTTCAAAATTTTACCCTAGTGGTACTTGAGATTCAACAGGGTAAAACATGAGAGGGAAAGCTACTCATTTTAAAAGTGACCTTTTATCCCCTGCAAGTCACTCGTGTTCTGCTCAGTTAATAGATTCTTTCAAAAGCAGTGTTTACTCTAATTTGGAAACCAGAGCAGGTGCTCCAGGTGATGCCATTTTTGTACAGCAGGCAGCCCAGAGGCTACGGAGGCTCATTTAATTACCCGGCACCTCAATCCAATTAAAACGTACCATAAAGGCAAGAGTGGCAGAGTGAAAATTTGGTGCAACGTACCTAAACCCCTACCCACAGCTGACACACACCACAGAAACCTGTCCATACATTTAAGGAGTTTTAGTTACATTTCAGATTACATGAGAATTTTGTTAATGATTTTAAGATTTTTCGAGGATTTCTTTTCAATAAATCCAATTCATCATTCACTATGAAGCTAAAGCCATCCTGTAATATTGCTGCTTTCTTTACAGTGGGCAAAGTTATGTGTCTAATAACTTCCCTAGGAATGTGGGGACAGCACCATTTTGCTTAGACCACAGTGGAGGGGAAGCAAACAGATTTCTCCTGGAAAGGCTCAACTTTTGATTTTCCATGTTATTCTCTGACAGTTTAAATCTGAATTAAAATCTAGTTGGGGTGAAAGGTCTGTACTTGCTATGTGTGTGTGTAGGACACAGTAACATCTCGATTTCCACAGCCTGCGTGTAGCTATCTGCATTTTCTTTACATGACTTGATCAAGGAAAGAAAGGAGTGAAACTTTTAACAGTGTTTTGGATCTTTTTAGTATCCCAGGAAAGGAAAAATTCTTGTAAAGCTGGGAGTGAAATAGGAAAGGAAAGTATCTCCCAACTAATTTTTCAAGCTCAAGTTCCTGTTTGCACATGAATTCTGCTTATATCCGAAACAACTTCACAACTTGGTTTAAATCTCAGCATTTATCCTTTCACTGAGTACAGTGTGGGCCACCTCTGTTAAGGTTCCATGGGTAATGTCCCATCTGCCAGCTGATTTAGGAATTATATACAGCAGACTTTGGTTTTTAGGAATTACACACAATAGATTTTGAGCTCACAAATGTCTTCTAAGAGTCTGGCACAGTGGAACATCAAGCACAAACATTGCCTTTGGACATTGCTACTACGTGCAGATACGGAAATGTTAAATTTTTAAAATGCTTTAAAATATATTGTTTTATGATCATATATTCCCAGCAATAAGACCAAAGCATGCAAACCTAGCCAGAGCTGGTTGTAGGCTCTGTATCAGCCAGAAGGCTGCAGCTTCCAAGTTCACCTTGAGGCTTGCAATTGTTATTCACCAATTAAATTACAATTGCTGTACTGGAATACTAATTACAAATATGTTATTGGCATCCATGAGATGATTATTTATCCACACACTATGCAGAAAATACTTTTATTCAATCCCTGTATGTTTCTTTTCTCTTTTTTCTTCAAAATCCCCTCAAAACTCTCTTTCAGAATGAAACCCTGCCAGAATGGTTATTCTCCTGGTTTAAATAGTCTCTAAATTGCAGTCACACACACTTTGATTACATTGCAAGTCAGTGATTTCTTTTTTTTTGCTACCCAAAGCTGAATTCTAATGTATGAAAATGCACAGTGAGTTATCTAATAAATAATATAAAAATTATTTCCCAATCCCTTTATTATTACTTTGAACAAACCATCCCTTAAAACAAGGATGAATCTAATATGAAAAAAAATATTCAAATGAGAAAGCTGCATAAGAATCCTCTGGAATTTTTGAAGTTGTGTACCAAATTTGAAAGAAACTGAAGGATTTTTGGAAGAAATTTACATGTATTGGTAATAAACTGATAACCATACATTTGGTTGACATGTAGAATATTATTAACAGCTTGAATTTTGTAGAGGCAACCAGATAGAGATTTGCAACAATCAAAGGCAGAAGTGACAGGAAAATGATGTGCCAGAAATTTAAGAAAGAATTAAGACCAGAAACAGAAGGTTTGGCTTTATACAAAAAAAAATTCAGTTCTTTTTTAATGCCATAATCAGAAAAGCTGCTGTACAGGATGAAAGAAAAGCATTTTGCCTGTGGCAGACTAAGTCAGAATGATTATACAAGCTTCAGCTCTCTAAAACAAGCTGCAAGCATATTTAGGTATGTTTAATTATTATCATCGTAGCTTTTTCTCTAGCAGCTCAACAATGTTAAACCCTTGGGTCATCTCCAGGAAAGATACCTTTATACTCATTTTAAGAAGGAAATCAGAAGGAAAGTTCTCTCTGCCAGCAGCCAAACAAATACATGGAAATCAGCCAAGGAAGGAAAAACAAAATATATAAAACTGTCATATACTTTTAAAAATTATTTCAGTGCAGCATGACAGATATTAGAAAAGAATGACCAAGGGATGTAGGTAAAGTTCCTACTCCCAGCTAAGCAACGCGCAAAGCCTTGCTGTTACTTTCAGAATTAAAACTGACCTCTGCATACAAACATTAGTGCTGTGGTTACTGTGATGGTCTCAAGCTCCTGGTCACATCCTGTTCCATGCCAAAAAATTATTGAATGCCTGTTACTACAGCTCTCCCAAATTCATACCCTAAATCTTACCAGAGATCCTAGTGGAAAAATTACTTCCTCACTTTGTTAGAACCCAGATCAGGATACAGAATATTGTGAAAGTTGACTTCTATCCCATATGTAAATTACCATTCCCTTTGGAATGCAGCAACAAGGTTTCAGGAGGTAGAAATCACAAGACACAGTAAGTGTTAAAGAAGCAATGATTTTGCAATACTCCAAGCAAGAAGGACCCAACAGTTAATTGGTTTAGAGGCAGATGTACAAAAATAAAATACAGCATTTCATAGATACTCTTTGCTCAATTTCAAAAAAGCCTCTTTCATCCCATCTAAGATGCCTTAGGATGCTCATGCAGCTGTTTTATCTGAAATCAAACCCTTTGTCCAGACCCTAACTCTGACTTTTGCTTTCTCAAAGAGACAGGCAAGTTATCATATTCCTCATTCAGAAACCACCCTTTCACCTTTAAGCATCCCTGAAAAGGCTTCTTGTTTTTCATAAACACATGTAGGACAACAATTTTTTTAATTTCTCCTAAAAACACGGTCGGCTGTTGCCTGATCCTAAAATTTCTGAAAGTTAGAGAGTCACAACTGAACAAAGTCGTAACCAGGCAATGAAAAAGACTCTCGTGAGACTCCACCTGGAGTACTGTGACGAGTCTGGCCCTGTGCTAGGCAGACACAGAGCTGCTAGAGCAGGTCCAGAGCAGGGCCGCAACACCGCGGGTGGGATGGAGCAGCTCTCCTGGGGAGAAAGGCAGTGAGAGCTGGGCTGGCAGCTTTTCAATACATAAAGGGTGCTTCTAAGACAGAAAATTTTTTAATTTTATCTTTACCAGAGCCTCTAGGACCAGACTCAGGGTAATGGTTTTTTACTGAAAGAGAGTAAAAGAGACTGCATATAAGGAAGGAATTCTTCCCTGTGAGGGTGGTGAGGCCCCAGCACAGGTTGCCCAGAGAAGCTGTGCCTGCCCCATCCCTGGCTGTGCTCAAGGCCAGGTTGGATGGAGCTCTGAGCAACCTGGGATACTGGAAGTTGTCCCCGCCCACAGCAGGATGATTAGAATAAGGTGATTTTTAACATCCTTTCCAACCCAAACCATATTGTCATTTTTGCTGTCAATCCAGTCTAGCAGTTGGCCAGCATTTATTTGTAAACAAATTGCTGTACCAACATGGAGGAAGAGTTCAGTACCAGAATCAGCAGGTAAAGGTCAAACCCAGAGCAGAATTCTCCATATTTGATTTGAAGATACAATTTGTTTGCAGAACTACCAGCTCCTAAAGGGATGTTCTCATTTACTACCAGCTTTCGACAGAAGAGTGTAGCTGAATAATTTCAAGAGTGGCGTTGCCAGGTTCCTGAACCTGTTGGAACTGGAAAACATGCTTTCTAAAACTAATTTTCACAAACCAATTCCGTTTTAAGACAAGGAACCCGTATCAAGGATACTTCCCAGCAGCATAAGAACCTTGAGAGAAATATAAAGTGACCTAAAAGATAAATTATCATCAAGGAGGTATTCACATGCCATCTTTAGGAGCCCTAGTTTGTGTTCTGCGCCAGAACAATGCTGGTTCCTGGAGGCCGCGAGAGACAATTGCTCATGGAGGTTTTCAGCCAAACAGGAGAGAAGGGCTGCAAGATGAGGGTGCAGACAGGGCTCCTCTTGCCCTGGGTATAACACCCACAGCAGTATAAAGCACGTGGGATCTCTGGCACTCTTCTACGTACAGAAGTCAAGAGCTGAAAAGCAATGCAGTAGAAGCAATAAAGGAAAATTACCAGTGGGGATGACATTGTCAAAAGCTGGTGCTGGCTGCCTGGGAGATGTGACAGATGCACTCACTTTTGCCCAAAGTCGGCAGGCCAGGGAAAAATACTGTATTTGCCATAGATTTACACATAAAACCTCCAGACTTGAATTGGGTAAACAAATTACATCTGCTGTTTAAAATGGCCTGTGAAAGAGCTTCTAGAATTTAGAAACAAAACAAGATCTGTGGGAGAGGGAAAATATTTATTGTAAGCTTAGAAACAGGATTTACTGGATTTCTTCTGATTCAAAAAAGACTTTAGATATTGAGCCCAACAAAAATAGACACCCAAAGGTTAATTAATTAGAATACCATGAAACGTACATTAGGAAAACTAATAATTAAATGGATATATGTTCTCTTATATGCTCTACTTGTGGTATCACACAGTTTATGTGCAGGATGTGTTCAAAACATGCACTCTTTCAAATTAGAAAATACAGAGCAAAGTTGCTACAGATTTTTCTTTGTTTTTAATCTTCATTTTGCAAGTAGTAGCACTTAATCAATTATTTATACCATCAGCTAATTCCATTTTCTTGAGAAATATTACCAAATTTTTGTTGTTGGAAAATCTCACCTTGCTGATTTTCCAGGAAAGAAGATCATGTTGGCATGACTGTTAGGAAAATGTACAAATTCTTTATACTATTACACCCCTCAAAAATACAGAAAGTGATATCCAGCTGATTTTCTTTGCAAAAGATTCAAATGTAGCTGAGAATTGAAAACAATTTGTTCCAACAGCATAGCCCTTTGAAAGCAGTAACTGCTACATAAATGAACTCAGAAATCTATAGACTGCACAACTTGTATTAAATGAAGTGTCCAGCAAACATGCACAAATGTACTTCTGAATGCTTGTTGAGAGAGTTTTCTCAAGGCAATATTGTCTAGCAAAAGGATTTAAACCAACGCTTTTTTAAATCATCAGCTTTGATTTAGAACCGTAATTTCTGCACCGTAATTTCAAGGTGATTTCCTATTTTATCTGTTAGAAACCCTTCAGAAGCCCAAATTTGTACAGCATAGAAAACTAATATGTACATTCTCTGCTGGTAATCAAAAGACAATGCTTTCAGTGTCATTTTGTGACAAGATTCTAATTTGGGTGCATTTTTTTATTAGGGAAGGACACACTGACTTGATGTATCAGTTTTATTTCAGTGATCATCAACTGACCACACCAAATTTGGAGGGAGCAAAGATTGCCCTCATGATGGATGAAACCTGAACACATTTTCACTGAGGTCTGTGTTTATTTTTTTCCCTTTAGCAGCTCTGAATTTAGCAGGTTTTAAGTGTTCTGAAATTCTGTCACTGCCTCAACTACTTCAACAGCATTTATTCCCCAAATCTAAATAAATCTTCACTTCCTACCTCAAGCCTTACCTAAGCTATATTCAACATTTCCTGCCTTTGTTTTACAACATGTCCCTACAAAATAACACATCAGTTATATTCCTCCTACAACTGTTGTCTGTGCTTCAGTTTATTCAATAGTGTTGTGAAATGTGGAAAGTACTTGAGAAAACACTAAAGAAAGAAAAATACAAATATTTTTGTTCATCTCAAGAGTCTGTACTTTTGTTGTTGCTGTAAGACAAACTAGCAGCATGAACCTACTGTGTGCTTAGAACTCTCTTCCTGACATCATTTTAGTTTTCTTGGTAAAAGTTGATCATTCAATGCAAGAGAGATATTTCTTATTCTTGTCACCATTTCTATATGACAGCTTTTCTCCAGTACTTTCTGCTTCATCTGAGTAACCAGCCAAACTCACTTAAAACAGCTGCCAGCACTGAAATGTTCCATTTTAAACAAACCCTTTGTTTGAAGTCCTTCATTCAACATTTCAGTCCCTTTGGGAAATTTCAGATTCATGCCATTTTGGATTAGTTTCTTTCAATGATTACATGACAGGTCATAGCTGGATCTATCACAAAACTTTCCTGATAAATGTATTTTCACAACTTCCCAAAGTTCTTTGTGACTCTCTGCTTTAGTAGAGCAAGTAGCACATTCATACAGCAATTGTGACTCAATCTTGCTTAAATTCAAGCCAATTTTACAAGGACTTGGGTCTTTTTAATTTTTTTTTTTAATAAAAGCTCTGCTTCTAGAAATCTACACTGGATTTTAATGAACAACATAGCTCATTATTTTCTGTATGACAAGTGTGGCAAGCATATTATTTTCCCTTCAATAAATGTATGCACATGATGCATAAATGAATGTCTTCCTAGTGACAGGTTCACCATATACAATATTTCTGCGTCTGCTTTTTCAGCAGTTCACCATTTTCTTAACTTTTAATAGAAAACATTTCTTGCAGAACTTACTAAATATAAACACTTTTGCTATTAGTTATGGTGTAGAGATTATCTATCAGATTTGGGGGGCTGTGTGTTCCATTCCCTCCCCCTGGATCACAGTAGCTGATTTTCAGACACCATGCTGTGGGGAATAGATCTCAGCCCAGCCACCCAGAGTCCTCAAATTTGTGCTTCAAGAGGCCCTTACACAAGAGTTAAAAATATGACCTTTGGCTTTAATATGACCTTTGGACNCAGCTATCCACAGTCAATGTCCATGAAAAACACTGCCCCTCCAGGTTTAAAAGTATCCCTTTTCATCACAACTCACAAACGTAAAACTCACCAGCTCTAAAAAGCTGACCTCAGTAGGGGGCAATTACCTTCAGACTTCTAAAACTGAGAATGTTTGCATCTCTCACATACGCACAATAATTTCCTATGTTACCAGTTGAATTCAAGTTTTACAAAAATTAAAAAATACAACTTTTATACTGGTCTTCAATTTTTTAATCATTTATTTTTTAAATTATTTCAGTTTGCTGTCCAAATTAAATGCTCCTATTGGTTCTCATATCTGAAAATATTCACAATTATTGCTAATAAGTTGCCACTTGTGACTACATAAAGTTACATCTGCCAGTTGGAATACGACACTAACATGCTGTGTGACTTGCAGTTAACAAAATAAATATCTACTAGTTGAACATGAAATATCAGAAGATAATAGAAATCCTGCCACTGATCTTCTGTGTGTCCTTATAACAATTTCTTGTGGGAAATATATAGAATGTCCTTAATTTAGAAGTGGCTTTCTTCAACGTGTCACTAATTCAAGCATGTCATTACTACAGGTTTGACCTTTAGCTCTACAATCAATAACCTCATGCTTCAGTCCAAACTGATATTTTTATTCTAAGTGCAAAGTCTCCAGCAAATCTCCAGCCTGTGTTTTCACCCTTTCTCGCACGAAAATGAAAAATCGGATCTGTAAAAGCACATTACAGCTGCAGTTATTACATTTCCAGTGTGGATGTTATGAACCTGTGTGCACTCTGTGCTGGGAGGGTGCATACAGGGAATCAGAGAGTCTGGGGCTTGCTGTTAGCAAACTGCAGGCCTCTCTCCTATCTGATATATTCCTACATATATCACTATCCCATTCACTGAAGTCCAATTTATGAAGTGCTCTCCAATTTTAAAGACTCTTGGTATCTGGATTTTAGAGAAACATATTGCAATTGGTAAAACTTTGGGGGTTTTTTAAGAGATAAGCGTAGCTGTAATTGTGGTTCTGCCAAAGTGCCTGAAAAGGAGGCAGCGATAACATGATCCTAAACACGTGCACCTATCAGCTGTCTCGTGTAAAACAATCCCTCTGCTTTTTGTGGACAGGCATGGATGAAAAGATTCAGAGTGCTGTTACAGCTGGCTTTGTGCATTGGTTGAGATTACTGATCAGTACTGCAGCTTACCCAATTTTACATGAGCTCATTACTCTTCTCTGGGGGTGGGTATTTCCGTGCCTGGTCTCCACTCAAAGGTTAAATTGTTTGGAAAGCTGCTGTGAAATATTGTTTTTTTATTTTTCAGAAACAAGGCTTTTGATGGGCTTCAGGAAAGAAAGAATAAAAATAAAAGTTTGCTTGCAATTTGATCATCCCTACATGCTAATGAAGTATCTGCTATGATTTTAGGAGTTTTTAATGAATCCCACCCTTTGCTTAGGATATTTCAATGATGTGTTCCAGCTTGTCTTGGAAAACCCATGGGACAAAATGCAGGTGGTTTAAAAAAAACCCCAAACTACACATGCCTTATGAAGATAAATTTAAAAATTAAATCAGTCTTTCAAAAACGTAGATTAAAGTCTAAACAGTGCACACTAACACTCATTACTAAGGCCTGGCTGAAGTGCTAAGCAGGTGTCTTTGGTTGTAGGTAGCCCAGATTCTGGCCTGCAGTGCTTACAGCTGGGAGCAGCCACATTGATTGCTATTATTTCACAGAAATCAATTGGGCTACTCCCAGCTGTAAGTGCTGCTCTCCACTGTAAGCACTTACAGGCTCAGTCCCTAGGAGTCTGTTAACCCTGTCCCAGCTGAAACCAGCACAGTGTGTTCTCTAGGGGTTTTGTGCCATTTTCTCACCTACCTCATCTTCTGCCTGGAAAGGTTCATCCAGGTAAACAGCAGAAGCAGCAGCAATGTGTAAAGCTCACCCTCAGTTACCATCCACTTGAAGAGATTGTCATTCCCCTGAAAGACTAATTACGTGATGTCAACTTCAAACCAATTCATAATCACAGAAATTATTTCGACTGAGCAACCATGACCACTATTATTCCAGCATACCAGACTACATTAGGAAAATGAGTGGTGCTTTAAAATTCATTTGTCTATGCTGATCATAGCCTGGAACAAGTTACATCACATCGTTTTTCATGCAAGTACTGACAAGTTAAGACAGGATTTTCAAAACCTGAAAAGCATCTGCCTTATGGACATGGAAATGAAACTGTAGCACACGGAAGGAGTACATTTTTAGCACTGACTGAAGGTTCATGAGACTGCCTTGTTGCCAGGTGCTGTTAAAGCTAAAGGTACTACTATTCATACCTGCAATATCTACCATAAAGTCACCATGGACATGCCAGCTTGAGCTTACACTCAAACATTGATACACTTTAATTTTGAATAAACACATCCTGTGATCAAAAGGTCGTAGGAAAGCTCAGGAATGAGGAACCTCAGAAGGTTCCTGTGATCAGGAGGTCAAGGGAAATGATTCTCCCTCTTCCCAGTCCTGGAATGCACAAGACAATTCAATGTGGCATGCTGGATAACAATTTTTTGCAATAATACAATTCAGACTGCACAAGTGCAGCCCATACATCCTGAGAAAGCCACCTCTGTATGGAGGGACTCATGTAAAACACACATTCCATTGACTCTGTTTTCCTGTGGGTTCAAGCTGCTTCTAAGTCTATAAATCCTGAAGATGAAAATTCTCCATTGAGGTTTTCATTGCTCTTTGTGAAATCCACCTCCTCCCAGGAGGGAGCCATGGCAAAGTCTACAGATGAGTCAATGCCTTGGAAAATAGGAACATGCCTACGTGGCTTCCCTTGGTGCTGCATTTAAGGTGCTTGACAGAGCTTCCCACGTTACCTGAAACACCAGTGTGGCACAGGGGAGTGTTCTGTGTGCTCTAACTGGAGTTACTGGGTCAGGTCTTGGGAACAGACACCAGTCCTGGCTAGTTTGGAGCTCTCTGCACCAGCTGTTATGGGGACATACATTGCACTCTGAAGCTCTTATATTAGCTTTAGAAGCCAGAAGAAAACTGAATCCTAATGGATTCTTCATACAAAATGGCAGATGCAACAAGAAACGGGTTTCTAAAAATATTGTGTCTGGAGGAGCTGAAACATCCAGCTTCAAAATACTTTCTAGCTAAACCACACCAACCAGAACTATTTATCTGGTGTAGATAACACTGCACAAGCTGGTGAACAAACTGACTGTGGCTATAGCAAACAAGACNAACAAGACAAACTTAAGGTCAAAAACTATTTCCATTGATGTCCCTGCCAATGCATTAACAATTGCTCCTTTGTAATTGTAAGAAAAGGAGAGAGGAAAAACTGCTCTGTGATTAGTTGAGCTGGCCCCATTTTAGGAAGCATGCCTTAATTTCCCATCTTCTATCACTAGCTAAATGCAATTATAAGCAGGTCATTTGATCTTATCCCAACCTTTAACTGCTTTGTTTCTGACCGTTCACGCTCAAGATCTTCCCCTCACTCAGGATCTTACAAATTGTTTTGCATAATGCAATTACTCAAGGTTTGCTAAAGCATAAAATTGTAATATGTGTTTGAGAGCTCTAGAATGAAGTAGTACACAGCTTATAGCTGCAGAATGGGAAAATGTATTCCTCTTTTCCCTTACTTAAACCTAAGGATCAGACACTTCATTTTGGGGAACTTAACATTCCCTGCTACACATAAATCAATGAATTGACACAGGGTCTAGCAGGTGAATCAAAATTATAACCTTCCTCATGACTCACTCAGAAAGAGCTCTGATAAACTTGTCTAGTGTGGGTCATTTCTTGTAATTTTTACATCCACACACTGTCAGGATAGATTGAGAGCTCTGCTTTAGTCAAGGGAACAAGAAAAAGATAAATGAGAGAACTGTGCAGACAAAATGTAGTGGCACAGAACACAGGCAGAGATGGCACACACAGAAAGATATATTCAAGGAAACTGCCAGAGTTATGCAGCTAAACAAGTTCCAATGGATATAAGCAAAATGTTTTACTGTGTGACTTTTATGTCGTACTTTTTCCATTTATAGTCAAAATAAGCTTACTGCTATTCCTAGCCCGCAGGCAAGAGTAAATCAAGCTGTCTCCCAGCTTTAAATCAGCAACTTGCACACCACGGTAGCATTTGCATCATTTCCACCATTCCAAGTTAAAGCAGCCATTCCACGCTCTTTCATGATTTCTCATGCAAACCATACCTGGTTAAGCAAGAGCTATTTATAGCTTATGTTTTCCTATAAATAATATTTTTAACAGGAAAAAACCTCACATTTCATGCAATATCACAGAATTTAGATTAGCCCATCAGACATATATTTAATCTAGCGGTTTTAATGCAAAATAACTCTTCTTCATTAAGAAAAGTGAAAGGAAAAACAGTAATGCCAACTCTATTTATATACACATATATAAAAAAATATATACATGGAATAATATATTTGCACTATATTTGCATATATGTGTAGACACATATACTATTTAGTTATGTTTATACCAAAGATCAGAAAATGGTGACACAATAAAAAAAAATACGTATTGCAAGAAATACAGCATGGTTGAAGATAAAAGTATCTCCTAGTTCCTATATTGTCTAGTTTAATTAATCTCTTTTTGTGGAAGAAAGCAGTTTGTTTCTATTCTTGCCATATGCAAAGTTTAAAAATCATTTTTCTCTAGCTAGCCATTATGATGGCTAGAAGGCTGCTGGCTATTTAATTGCTACAAAAGACATATTAGTTTCCCTGAGAATATTAAATAGATTGTCTTAAGACTTCAGCTATTAAATCTGGCAGGAAAAACAGAGCAGAAGGAGCACACAGGCTTCTGTGCAGACTTGAGTCCAAGCAGTAACTTTTCGGCACCCAGTTCCATGGCCATGATTGACAGACAGCACACTCCGCCTCTTTCCCACGTCCCTCTTACAAGGATTTTCACTTTTTTTAAAGCTACCCTAAGAACTGATATTATTCAATATCCAGGCTGATTTTCATTAATTCTCTTCCAGACCTAGACCAGCCGATTCTAATTAAAAAATTATTTCTGATTGTGTCCAGCAGGGATAACCTCTGTAATTTTTCAAAATGTAATTATATTTTCATGGACTACAGCTATATAGAGAGGTTATGGAGATATTCAAAAGCTGTCTAAGCATCCTGAATAATCAACTCCTGCTTGGAGCAGAGTTGGACTGCACTGCCTCCAGTGGTCCCTTCCAACCCTATCCATTCTGTGATACCATAAGCCACCTATATGATAAATATTTTCTTGTTGTGATGAAGTTTCATCATTTTTTTACCGTGGTTTTCAGTGCAATTAACATTCACAAAACAGCCATAAAAGAAAAAATAAATGGTATTACAAAAGCAAAGTTGGACAAAAAGATAAAAATGTTACCACCTGCTCCACAGTGATTAAGACTTCGCATAATTTCTAGTGATTTATAAAAATCTTCACAGAACATATAAAAGCTCTGTCAGGAAAATTAGGACCAACTGACTTCAAATGGACATCAAACAGACATAAATCTAAACTGGCTCCATAAGTCAGAGGTTCAAATACATTCTAGATAGTTGCAACATGTGGCTTGTTTTTCAGAATGAAAAGAAATATTGCTGCATGCTCCATGTTACAGGCTGACCAGATGGTCACTTGATAGATGCCTTTATTAGAGGAACCACACTGTCCCCTTTCATATGATAAAAAGACAATGTGTGTTTCTTTTGGATTCCAGTCAATTTTAATTCATTTTTACCAGACAATACACGCTACTAATGATTACTCAATTAACCTCAGAGCTCCACAGTAACCAGTGAATCTCTAAGAAACTTAATGACATAAATGCATTCTGAACCAAATAACACAGATCAAACTGCATTAAAATAAGATGAAATTAATAGCAGCAAATTCCCAAAGCTTTATATCTTCCCAGCTTCTTTTAACAGTAATTAGCAAAGAAATTGGAAGCACAGAGAGTACAATTTCATGCTGGTGTCTCCCTAGCAACAAAGAATGCAACATTTTAAAGAACTATAACTTTTTCCAGTGTGTAAGGATGCACTTAATGAAGATTTAAGATGCTTCTACCTATACGTAAACTATGAAACTAAAGGAAGTAAAAACCAATTACATTAGCAAAATGTCTGCTGAGAAGATCGACAGTAGGTGTAGAACACAACAGAAAACAGGAGAAAGTAACCTCAGGAGAAGGCTGGAGTGACAGATATTCAGTGTCAATGACAAATTAGCCAGAGAGCAGAGATAACCTGAGAGAACTGAGGACTCTCCACTCAGGGCATGTGGTTCTGTGAGCTGGTTAAGATAGAAAGCAGTAACAACAGAAACTTTCCGTTTTTCCACTGCTTAGCAAAACATGCTAAGGGAGAGTGGAAAAAATCATCAGGTAGCACTGAACACATCATAAAGAAAATGCATTTTAAGTCAATATGCAGGTTTGTTCCTTCCATTAACATATGGTAACTTCCAAAAAGCTTACCCATCAGGCTGTCATGCACTATACCCATTCTATAGTAAATCTTTAAATTGATTATTATACTGTGAAAGCGTTGCTTAACCAAGATTACTTCCCCCATACTTACTCTTCAAAACTTCCTCTAAATGGTAAGAATCACATGGCAAAGGATGCTAAATTTCAAATTATTTGCAGAGAATTTCACCCTAGAACAGCAGCTGTAGAGCGGCCAAAGGTATGGCCAACACATTTACCAGCCGGAGTTCAAAACATGTTCTTGTTTGTAATTCCTGCATTGTATGAGGCAGTACAAAATTGACACATCTGTCTTAATGGTACAATTCAAGTCAATATGGCTAAACCAGTAAAAATCAGCCATAGAAAATCCTCTTTGAGTGTTTTAAAGTAATTTACTGGGCATGATATGAAGGCTTTAGTTCCATGTAGAATGCAGCTGAGACAAGTTGAAAGCAAGTGAGAACAGACAGTCATAGGAAGTTAAAAAAGCAATCCAAGGAGTTCAACTCAAGTAAGAGGACTGAGGAAGCCAAGGAATTTGCTAGTGGAGTTCAGGACTTAGAAGAAAGCCCCACTGACTTGGCTGCGGTTTATTCATTATCTGAGCAAAGGACCACAGATTCTGTTGGTGTTAGAACCTGGAGATGTACAATTTCACACTCAGGCTGAAATCAGAGAGGGGCCCATGTTCTCAAAATATGACAATATTTCCCAAAACATCTTCAAATACAGTGGTTATGAGGAGATCATAAAAAGTGAGAAGACACTGTACCTTACAGAGTTTGTTCCCCTACTCATTCCTATCACCATTAGGACTTCGGAACTTAACCAGATTCACAAAAACAACTTAGTTTTTTTCCCAGATGATGAGAACTTAAATTTCACTCTTCATCAAATTATTTCTTGATTCAAATATGAATTGTGATCACCACTCCTTAAAGTGCATGCTCTTTTCCCTCATCCTCTTCCCAATTTTCATGTGACAGCTTTCCAGCATGTATCTCTCATCAGCTGCATAGCCCTACTTCAGTAACTGCATCTTTCAAACATATTTCATAAAAAGACAGCACACATTAAAATGTTCTTACGTCACAGGAGTTTTCACAGTGACATTCTTCAGAGCAATATTGTCTAGAGGCTTAGGAAAATTAGAGTTCACAAGAAAATTACTTACCATTTGAAGCCTTCCAGAAAGAGCAGACACCTCGGCAATTTCTTTCCTCCATTTCAGAAGCTATCAGATATCCAACTCCCTTGGGGAAAAAGAAGTATTCTTTTAAAAACCTAAATATCTAGTAATAAACTTAAAAGTCTTTTCAGGCTTTAAAAGTTTCTGTCTGAGTTACAGAGCAGCATTCAATAAAAACAAGTATATCTTCCCATATTTGTAAACATTGGTAAATGGTAAAATTCTCTATTTAAGCCCCTCTAGTATGACTGCAGGAATTCTATCTAGAGCTCAAAAAAAGCTGTGATGGTTTTGGCCAAATTTAGGGGAAACATCTCATACAAAGGAGATGCCTCCCCTCCTTATCAGGTTCGGGAAGAAAAAAAGAAAATTCTCCTCGGAGGAAGGTGGAAGAGAAAGTGAAACTATTTATTTAACAAACAGACAGGTTAGGAGTAACAAAACCTCCCACTGAGGGGAGAGAACCTGAAAGATTTGAAAGTCCTTCTGTGGGTGCGGTTTCCCCTTCTCTCCCGTGACGCTGGAATCGGAGCTGGCCGGCACGGGGTGCGGGGGCCCCCGAAGGCGGTGGGGCTCAGTGGGTCTCTGATGCTCCTGGTATTTCCAGTGACAGGATTCTCTAAGTCAGCAAGCTGGTCTTCTTCCAGGATTATAGCAGGATGGTATTCCTCAAACGGCTGGCATGCCTTCCCTTCTCACTAGCAGTTCTCTCAGCAGTCCCCCTGGGCCGTTCTCCTCTCTCTTACGTGTTACCTCCCCGAGGGTCCGCTGGGCTCTGACCCTCAGTGGAAACACCTGGTTCAACACAGCTGTAACTCATCAAGGTCAAGTCTGCCTTGTGTCCAGTATAGTTCTTCTTTCAAGCATAACTTAAGTTATGCACAGTTTAAAAGCACAGGAATCCTGGCTAAGTAGAGGCTGAATAAGCAGGATATAGCACAAATCATCCCATGACAAAAGCCATTAAATATTCACATTTTCTTCAGTCCTGGCAATCAATCTCCAGTGATCTGTTGGCTGTCCCATGCCATGTGACTGATCGACTGATCTGTACCATACAAAATCAGGAAGAGTTGCACAACCATGGCTGGATAGATTACCCATCTCCAGTTCTAGGAGGGGTGCAGCTCGTCCTTCCCACTCTCCTCCCTCAATACTTTCCACTAGAGGACTGTAGCAGTGAATAGGAATATCATGGAATGACAGAATGGTTTGGGTTGGAAAGAACCTTAAAGCTCATCTCATTCCAGCCCCCTGCCACGGGCAGGGAACCTTCCACTATCCCAGCCTGGCCTTGAACACTTCCAGGCACGGGGCAGCCACAGCTTCTCTGGACAATCTGTCCCAGTGCCTCACAGCCCAGTAAATATCCCCCTTCGAGAAGCTTTTAAACATTCTAACTGGCACTATCTCACTGGGACACAGAGTGGCAGATTCAGGGCTCAGAAAATACTTCTATTTTTCTGCAGTACTTCATGAATTTTCTAATTTGTTAGCAATCATGAAGACAAAGGATATTTTTAAAGTGTCACTTGACTATAGGAAATTACAGCAACAGCTGTGAGGAGTGATAAGTGGATGGAATTCAAGAGGATTTTTTTTTCCTTACTATTTTCTATATACTAAGCTCCTACCTACTACTCCACAGTGCTTGCATTTGAAGACTGCTTGTTAAAGAAGTTGAACCTTTTTTAAAACCATAGAGTTCAACCTTTTTAGAGCAGATCAACCTACAGGTTTTGTGCTAACGTTTAAATTCTAATCTATCTTTAAAATTTTAGGTAAAAAGTGATAAAAACAGTTCTTACTCCTTCCATATGCAAAGCTATGAGACTCAGCATGTCTCCCATTCCACTTCAAAGATGATTTTGAAGTTGTCACCATGCAAAATTATCACTCTATTCCTTAACCTTATGCCATACAAATACACATTTGAGACTAACTTTGAATTTCACACTAACTTGATTAAAAACCTTATTTCAGGATCAGAATCTCAGCCATGAGTATCCATGCTGCACCTGTTGAGAAAAGGAGAAAGGGAGCCTATGCCATAATTCAATCCCCTCTAGCCTAGACAGCCAAACAGCAGAAAGGTACTTTCATAATTAAAAAAACTCCCTGAAGCCTGCTCTGAATTACAGCAGGAAGGCAGAGGAGCTGCTGTATGAGTTAAAGTTCCCCCTGCCATGCTTTATCCAATTCTGCAGTGTTACACCAACAGACAAAGGTGTTAAACTGGGCACAGAGGATCTGGCCACTCAGACCAAGCTGTGCTCCAGCTCTGCAATAGCCATGCTTTTGGGACAGCGAGCAGTACCCTAAACCTTCAACCTTGGGTTGCAGCTAGAAAGTATTTGACTGAAATCATGGTGCACAGCACATCTGATGCAGTCCTTTTGCATCACTTCCATCAAGTAGAGAGATCAACTGGAAAAAAATCTTTCTCTAAGGTCCAGAAGCTGAGCACCAACTCCACTGGAACACATCTGCATTGCTGAGGTGAAACCCCATTGCTGTTTGAAGACCCCCCCAGAGCCTGGCTCATCAAAGCAAAAAAGCTGCCTTTTTGTAGGGCATGAATTAAACAGAGCAGCTCACCCATGTTACCGAGTGAGAGCAGAGAGGATTCATTTACTTCTTTAGTCAGTGTTGAAAGCACTTACTGAAAACTATCATTTTTAGTCAGGTCATCCTGGTATTATTTCCCAGTGTTACCTGAAAATGTTTGACACAGCAGTTCCTTGCATGACCCAAAGGAATGTAATGAGACCTGACTTCACTGAAAATAGAAGGCGAAAGTCCTTACTCTTCTGTGAGATTCCCTAAAGAGAAAAGTGAAGAAAACTTTGTATATTACTTGTTAATCTAGAGGGCATCACAGCTCAAAATAAGATGCAGGTAAGATGTTGGTTTGCAGTTCAACAATGGGATTGAAAGTGTGACACTACTGGGTGATATCATCATGAATTTCAGTGCAGCATCTTCTTGAAGAATAGCACTTTTCCAGAACTCTGTGGTTTTTGAAACACACAGGGAGATTAAAAAAATGAGATTGTGGGGGTAGGGAATTCATTTTTTGCATGAGTTGTTTCTGGCATTGGATTTCTGGTAATGGGAGTTGGATCTGTGCAAGTATATTCACAGTTCAACACATACAGGCTTAAACCTGGAGTGGGGAAAAAAATAAGGTATCTTAGAATTTTAGTATAACGTCATTCCTTGTGACCTGCTGGTGCACACAAGTGGGAGCGGTTCTGCTAAAACACTGTCACCAATTTGGAAGAGGCAGGGAAGGGTTTGGATAAGTGGGCAACAAGGAGAGAAAGCCAACCCAGAGAACAGTAGAGCCATTTTGAATGGACCAGAATCAGTGTTCTGGGTCAGTCAAAAAATCCTGGGTTGAGACAGTGTGACATTAAATAGTCCTTCATCAGCTTGACAACAAACAAAATGAATTTTGAAAACAACAAAGCAATGTTTTTAAAATTTTTTACTGAAATTTGTTGAATCTGCCACTCTGAGCACGTCTTTTGGAAGGAACAGCGGTTCATTGACCTCCTGCAATTACAATGGGCAGCTTTGTCCTTGATTAGCCAGCTCTCCTGGACACCCTCAAGTCCTGCAGTCCTGCTCACACTGAGACCCTGGTAAGATCCCCAAATAAGACTAAAAGTTTCCCTCCTGAAAGCTGGCTTTATAATTCAGCCATGTGTTATGCACTGCCATCGCCTGACTAACATCGTGTCACGGACCAGTTTCTCAAACGCGCATTTGTACTAAAGAGACCTGGCTAATGGGAGCTGTTAGATTGCGCAGAGAAAGAAATATGGAAGAAAAAAATATTCCTTTTTCATTTGCTTTTTCCACTCTAAGAATCTCAGACATAATTCAATCTAAAAGTGTGATTTATGGCTTTTACATCTCTCATATTTCTTCCCAGCACTACAAAGCCTTGCAAAGCTGTAGAAAAGGCTTAGAAAAAAAATGTCTTCAAAATCAATTCAAGTCCTGGACGCTATAGAAGAGTTAAATTTTCCCAATAAGTCTGTTAAAGAGAGCTGTCTGTCAGTGAGTAAACAGCAATTCTGCTTTGTATTACTAATGAGATTCCTTGTTGAAGATCAGGTTTCTTATGGAAGTTTCTGGGGTTTGTTTAACATCTTAATGTGAGGGTTTAATAATATCAGGCTTGATCTTACAACTACCGCACGAATAATTAAAATCCCTCAATTACTAGTGCAGAAAAAAAGAGAAAAATTTTGAATAGATTTAGTTATCTATAGCTAAAAAGAGTGTGATGTTCACTTCGGAGTAGCAGTGGCTCTAGTTTTAAGATAAGACTCCATAAAATATGCATTGACGTGTGCAGGGAAGGGAGATCAGACTGCATTACAAATGCCACCCAAGAGGAACTATATCTTAAAATTTGATGTCTATCTAAAAAAAAAACTCATCCTGGGATTAGAGAAGGCTATGAGGCAAACAAAATCTTATTATGCAGTTACTCAGAAATAAGATGGTGGTTGTAATTAAACTGCTCATTACCCCTAATTTTTTTTTTCCTCATATAGAAATAGATGATGTTTGTCTACTTCATGTATACCTAAAGAACCACCAACTCTAAACATATGAAAATTTACTATTTATTTCTCTTAGTCCTTTCAAGGAAAGATTAGGATTAAGATTAGATGTCATTGTGATTTATTCATTTATGGATAAAACAAAAACAAAATCTTTCAAATCCAAAACAGTTTAATCGATCTAGAAGTGAAAACCTAAACTCACAATAGTAGAACAAAGAGCTGTAAGGTAAAACAGGGAGCCTGCAGGGCTCAGAGTCAGACAGCCTGCTGGGTCACAGCTGGTAACTTTGCTTTTTGAAACAGAACAAAAGTCACTGCTGCTCCTGTCCCCTCAGAGCTGTGCTGCCCGTGCTTGGCTCAAGAGCTGCTCATCCCTGTGTTTGGAATCGAGGCACTGGAGGCTGACGCACCCCCATCATCTCTGGGACCCCACGTGACCCACCCAGAGAGCCAGATTTTAAATTTAGGAGAAGTCTAATGGCACAAATATTAACACAGAGAGTACATCTTTAAATATGAACATGCACATCCAAAGAAAATTGCATGAGAACTTTGTGAAGAGAGACAGGGGAAGATTGGTCCCATTTTAACACGACAGAGGTTCGGATTTTGTGCTAAAATACAAGTCAGGAGTGAACAGCTTACACCATTTCCTGAATAGAGTTCAACAAAGCACACATGGATTTCTTTTTTTCTGAAATACCTAAACTGCTGATTGCCACATTGTGGTCCAGAAAATGCTGGGGATTCCTGAGGCTGTGGTAAAAGGCAGACACCAACTTATTTTTGCAATAGATTTGTTGTTGCTTAAATATGATTCATTCTGAAAAGTTGGTAAATATTGTCCCAAGTTTGAAGTGGTTACACACAGATGGAGTAAGAGATTAACCATAGCAGTGTCAACTTAAACTTAGCTGTTAGAAAAATACAACTGCTTAGTATTAAAATAAGTAAGTAGCTTTTTTACTCCCTCTACTTAAGGGGCATTTGTCGCGGCGGGTGCTCTGGTGGGGTGCCGAGACCTTCCGAAGGCGTCTCCTTCCGAAGCTGCTCGGCAGGGCCAATGCACTCACACACACACACCTGATAGCTTCTTCCACAAGCCAACGGCAAAGAGACGGGAAGGCTCTTCGTGTAGGGTTCCAGGGGAGAGGTTTATTTCAGCCACGCGCATGAAGGGTTCCACTGACGAAACACACCAAAAAATGGGGAGGTCCAGGTTTATATAGGGAGGTGGAGGGAGAATCAGGGACCAATAATCTGAGGGCACGGGGGCAGTACACTGGCGGGGCTGGGGTATGGGAGCCAGTGGGGAAACTCTGAGGGCCTGGTGAAGGAACAAGGGCCAATGGGAGAGCAGGGAAGGAAGAACTTGCTGGATCAGGGACATATGAGGTAGAAGGGGGCAGGGAGGCCAACAGGCCAATAGGGGAAGCAGAACTGGGGTACATCAACATAATGAAACAAAGGATCCTGGGAGAGGCCCTCTCTGTCTCCCTAACCTGGGCAGGATCTTTAGGCTTAGGGACTGTTGCACCAATGGACTCCCTTGGTCCCCAAGTCTGTAGGCCCATCGGCCTCCACCTGCATTAAGCATTTTCAGCTCCAAAATTACCAGACTTCAACAAAGAAATATTTCCCCCCTTCAGCCACTAAATTTCATTACCGTTACTTCACAATGCTTGTTTTAGATTAAGCTTGTCAACCACATCTTTAGTAATTATTCCAAATATATTTTAGCACACAAGCAACCTTAAGAGGTAAATACTGAAGATTAATACTTGTGGGAGCAATCTTTTTTCTATTAAAAACCTCCAACCCTACAGTGCTTTAAATCAAAAGCATCCTAACAGTGATTTTCTTGAGTTGAGAGAATGTCACAGGCTTCCCCACACAAAGAAGCTCTCCTGTACACGAATGGAACTGTTGGGATCAGGAAGCATTTTACTGACAGAGAAAATCAAGTTGCATTAGAAATAGGGTCCCTAGGATACCAAAACAGCAAAAGAGGGATTTTACACTTACTGACACCATGTTCAGATGGTGGAGCAAAAGCTAGAAATGTCAGTGGATCATAAAAGATAATTATAACATAAGCTATTGCACCTTGAATTTTTCTGTTTGCAGTAGCATGTGTTGGTAAAGAAATGCTTTGAAAAGTCCTGGGATATTTTTCTTCTCACATCTACGCTTGCACAATAAGTCTTCCCATAGTTTTCCTTGAGAATAGTCTTTTAAAACAGCCATCCAAATTTAGCACAGGAAATAAGTAACCTCTTGCAGAGTTAGGCAGCCATGAGACTGACTATATTTAACACTCAAGCATTTTACAGACTGCTTTCTCATCTTCTGATCTCCAGAAATTTCCTTTTCTCATCCAGTAAGAGACATGTGTGACACTATCTAAAAATAAGATACCTTAGACAAGACTACTTGGGGAACAAAGTAACAGCAACCTCATTTTCATAATGTTCATTTACTCAGTTCATTTACCACAGTTGCAATATTCACTTATTTTAACCTAACTAATCTAATTGGCTACCAATATTCTCTAATACAAAATAGTTTCTTTAATGATCTAAAGCCTAAGTTAGCTTGGCATAAATCAAGAATCAGGTGTTTTCCTGCTACACATTAGCAAGTCACATTTTTTCTGATGGGGACCCACTACCAAAGGGAGGATGGATGGAGAAAAATCCTTTATTTTTAGCAAACATGTAATTTTATATTCCTTATCAAAAAATATATTTAAATGAGTCTATTTCTATTCAGTCTCTTTCAGGCTCCACACAGGCCACAATCCATCTTGTGGGTGGCTGAGTGAGAAACAAACATTTATGCCTCCCTGTTGCAATTAATTAATAACATAAATGTTTAAAAAGAGAGTTTCCCATTTCATAGCAAAGAGTAACAGAATGCTGGAACCAAACAAGTACTGCCACAGATATCTGGGTGTGATTGGCAAGCAGAGGCTGGCTTTGTGAGCTCCCGTTGCGGGTGGAGGTTTAGGTTGGCCCCCACCCCCTGAGGACATACCTCCTCTGCTCTTGAGGGCTCATCCCTGGCCCCTTTCACCACAACACCTCCTTGTTCCATTCTTAACCAAATAATCCACTCTTAAAAGATAACAACCCTGTGGGGGCTCCAGCTATCGACCAGAAACTGGTTTCGTGTTGTTACCTGGACAACAAACCATGTAAGACTCTGCCTTTCTTCCTGTACAGACACTTTAGGAATATACAGCCTTGAAGCCTTTCATTTCATTTTATCTGAAGAGAAGGAGAGAGGTTTCCTTGGGAGATAAATAAAAGCTGTGTATTACTCAGTGGAACTCTGGGCCACAGGGCCGTGTCCATCAGGGCAGATGTGCCGAGGCTGCCCGGGGCAGGGGGAATCACCGGTGGCTGCCGCCCCCGAGGCTCTGGCCAGAGCAGGGCAGCCCCGGGAGCAGCAGCTCCGGCCAGCACCCATCAGGCACAGAACAGCTCAGGGCCAAGGCTGCCCACACACCGGGAGCAGGGTGGGAACAGGCAGCACTTGGCAAGAGAAGGAGCCCTCCCACCTGAGCTTAACTGGAGCTGCACTCTGGGGCAGCAGCTGGGGGGCCAGGGGGCCATCAGTGCCCTCGGGGCTGAGCCCGTCCTGTGGCCGAGAAGGAGCATCAAGGTGTCACACAAGGGGGTTGCATTTCTCTTACTGCTGAATATCAATAAACTTATAAAAAACCCATTTGGGAATAAAATAAAGGAAAGAATTAGTCCACGGTGGAGGAACCACTGAATGACAGTTATCTGTTCTCCATCAAGAGAGGTGAAACTTGTTAATTTGTCTTATTTTAATCAGGATCAAGTACATCTGACAAACTGTTTCAAATCATTGCTACTCAGGGGGTTGATGACAGTCTCCAAGATACATCTGTTCTGCAGTTCATTAGTAAGCTTCCAAAAAAAATTAAAATAGATCCTCCTTCATTTTCTTAAAGTAATGAGTTCCTCTATCAAGATAGAGAGAGATCGATATAGATATAGATATATGCAAAAATGGCCCTATCAGTTCTTTCTTTGATCCTCCCTTTGTCCAAGGGTAATATTCTGCGTGGATAATCACCCTGCAAAGAGCAGATTATGCCTGGCCCTGTCCATGTGTTAAGATGCAGTATGTAAAATCAAAGATGTGTAAACAGCATTAGAAATATCTTCATGGTACCAAAATAAAAAATTCCAGATCCTTTCCATCTGTGCAGATAGAGATCTTGCAACATCCTGTGGACCAGCCTGAGCAGCCTGATAGACATAACCTTCTGCTTTTATTGGAACATCTCTTTCATATTACCACTTCCCTTGATCTTTGTGCTGTCTGTCCGTTCTGAAGTCTCAGCTTAATCTGACTAAATTCACAATCATTTTCTTTTACCCTTTTGTCACTTCTCCTATTTTCTGGTATAATTCAATGTATGCCCAACTTCAATGCATGAAGATTTCTGCACATTTCCTCAGAGTCCTGGCTTCTGGAGAACAGGCTGAAATGAGAGGCAGGAGGCTTTGTGCCTCAGCTGCTGTTTGTGAAGCTGAGAAGTGCTGCTGTTATAACTCACATGGAATTAAGGAAACAAACCATGGAATATTTGCTGCAAAAGATTTTCGTGTGTTTAATATATTTATGCTCAGGATTAGAACCCAGGAGACCTGGCCTTTCTTGGGTTATTAGACTACCTGTCTCAAAATAGGATTTCTTCCAGTACTGCCTCAAGTCTCTCACTTTTCTGACACCACATTTTTGTGCTCTGAATTTACAAAAGTGATTCCTATGGGATGGATGCCAGAGTGGTACTAAAATAAAGACTTTTTTTTAAAAATTACTGCAGGTTGTAAATTGAGTGATAAATTACCTCAGAGAAATTAGAATCTTCTAGTCAAAGCAAAGAGTTGCATCTCAGAAAGTGGATCAAATTCTCTGTGCATTTAGGGGTTTTCCTGGGCATTTCAAAATAATCATTCTGTTGCTGTTCCTATTACAGAATTACTTCTTTTCTCCTGTCTTTAGTTCCTTTTTAGTTTCTTTTTTATTAGGTAAGCTCTTCTAGGCAAGGACAGTTCATGCAATGTACAAAAGGCTGCTGATTTCACTCCTGGCTTCGGAGGTACTTTGTAATACAAATAATGATGCTAATCATATTGGGTGAGTCTCTGGAAATGGGGCATTTTAGAATTCTGATATAAATTCAGTGAGGGGAAA
The DNA here is from genome assembly GCA_013389985.1 of Dryoscopus gambensis. Taxonomy (NCBI): domain Eukaryota; kingdom Metazoa; phylum Chordata; class Aves; order Passeriformes; family Malaconotidae; genus Dryoscopus; species Dryoscopus gambensis. Next base: position 75,827 of record WEIT01003760.1, read on the forward strand.
AAACCCAGCCTTATAAATATGTTCATCTTAAATAAAAAGATATTCACTTTTATTCCTTTTTAGGTGCTCCCTTTAGCTGGTACTGAGAGGCAAACGAACGGATCTCTTGTAAAGGAAGTCTTTGCATCACTCAGTTCTTTGTAATCTCTAGACAGATTAGAGGACTTTTGCCTTCTTTTTCCCTTTTCCTTAAAATGGTATAAATACTTCCTTTCCACTTTGCTCTCCCACTGCTTTAGACACTGAGATGGTTATATCACAACCACAGATAAATTAAAATGACTGGTGTGAGGTTATAGATATACACAAGAACAAAAGGACTGATGACTGAAAAGAGAACAGTTTTAAATTATTCAGAGAGATTCTTTTTCTTTCCTTGGGGTTTTGAGAGCGATTGAAAAAAGCGATGAATGAATATGAGCACTGCATGAGCAATCTGACACTGTCAGACCCAGCACTGGTGCCATGTGCATTTCCCTCTTTTGATCACTCAATTCAGAACTTGTTCAGTTCTTTTTAAATAGTTTACCTCTTTCTGTTTAAATGCAGAACTTAAAGATTGCCCTCTAATTCCTCTTCAGAAATCCTTGCAGCTGTACTTTGGAGTACCTATGTGGTACATACCCATGAGAATCCATTTTTTCAAAACTTTTTTTTAACCTTGATAGTATTATAAAGGAGAATCTGGGATCTTCAAAGTGCTGAAAAACCCAGGAGTAAACCCAAAGGTTTTCAGTTCCTCCCTTCTACCTCTTGAATTAAAGACAGTGAAGCTATTTTTTCCTTAGATGTACTATCAAAGCAATACAGCAATCAAAAAGATACCAAAAAAAAGTTAATAATGCCCTTAAAGATGTCATGTCAGCCAGAATCCTTGATATTTTGAAGAAATAAAAAGAGTTTATGCATAAAGATGTGCAGAGTGTGTGCACATGAGCTTACTCAGGTAGAGTTAGATCACACATTGTATAAATCAGCTGTAGCAGCACAACTAATGATCTCTGATTCTTGCTATGTGCTCACTTACACAAAAACACTGTGCTTTTTCCTCCTCCTTTTTTTTGTTGGAGGCAGAAAAACATCACCGTATTTTTTCCCTTAAATTGTAGGACCTGCACAACTGGAAAATGCCTTTTTTGTACCTGACTGGAACCGTGCCCAGCCCATGGATAACAAGAACACGTGAAGCTGGCAGAAATGAGCAAATTAGGAAACAAATGCACTTCAGAGGATGTTTTCCAGAGGTTAAATCTTGCTGAGGCACTTAATTCTCCCTGGTTTTGCGAATCAGCTGCTCATAAATTCTAAATTATTTCAAACAGAATGGCAGAAAGACACCTGTTTTAAAAAGCAGGATTATAAAATATCATTCCTGCCAGCCATAGAAAAATGCCATTTTCTACGTTTAAAAAAAAAAAAACCAAGAAACTGTTGCCTGTAGGTTACAGAGTGAGTAGAGGGCAAACAATGAAAAATGAAAGAAAAAAAGGTTATATATATGACTGCGTATAACTGAACATATGTAACAAAAAAAAAATGAAAGCAATAAAATGCTACTTATTTTTACTGATGTTGCCAAGGTCACACAGGCTTGGAGAAGATGGCTTGATTTATATTCCAGGTGTTTCTCCTTCGAGGCTGAAGGTTTCAGTTCTATTCCTAGTGTTGCTACAGCTCAATACTGAGGGACAGCAGGGAAGTTTTCTATGTCTTTCCATGATTTTTATAATATTGAGAGCTGAAAGGGTTCGGTTTTCTTTTTAAATCAGCACACAAGTTGACAAAGAATATGATGAAACTGCTTTGACTATCCAATTGTTTAATAAGTTCAATTAATTAATTCGATGAAGTTGTTTCCTTTTTTTTTTCAGTGTTCTATTGATACAGCTGGTTTTGACCTTCCCTTTATGCTCTTTAATTGGTTGACATGAAAGTTTGTAAGTCAGACAGCTCTTAATAACCATTTTCTACCTAGTTTGCACAAACAGATTTATCCACTTAAGTTGCATATAGGTGCAAAGTCAGTCCTTCAGTGACTCCTGAGATTCCTCCAGGGTTATGCATTGATCTGCATTCCGCAGCTCCTTAAGAATTGTGAACTATTCTCTGTTTCTACTCTGCCTTGCAGTTTCCTCTGTGCTGTAACTGTAATTGTGCTGTGGAGCAGAGCAGTGTAGCAACCCTAGGAACAGCTCTGGCAGCACTGCAGAGTGGGTTAGAATCCCCAGGGGAACTCGCCTCCATCGCCAGTGTGTACGTCTAAAGTTTACGAGATGAGAGCATAATGCAAAGGATATCACGCGTGTATAATAGACAGCCTCAGGACTGCATGTTACAGAGGATATTCTATGGAGAGAAACAGTGGCCATAAATAAATTGTTGGCCTCTGTCTTTTCCTTGTCACACAAGAACCATGCAGTTGTCTGGTTTTCCCATTATCAGACCCCGGTAGTCAACACTGACAGGAACCTTCTATTCATCTTATTTAATGTGACTTTGGATCCAGTGCTTAGTGGAAACAAAGAAAAGAATTATCTATACTTCCATGGGTTTGGATAAGACCCTCTCAGCTGGAAAATAAGATGTATCTTGTAACATAGGAAGTACCAGAAGCTTATCCTGCAGCAATACTCTGCCTGTATTTCTTGAACTGGTTTCTTTTGGGCTCTGCTCTAACTCTGATGCTAATATTCTGTTTCTTCTGGCAAAAAAATGAGAACCAAATCCCATTACAATGAATGAATGAAAACTACAGGCTAAAATAACTATAATTTTATAGCATTTCTCATTGATAAATCAGTGTAATTACCTTTATTTTCCAGGGCAAAAGAAAGGCAAAGTGAAGATATATGATTTATCCAAAAGGCTGACAGCAAAGGTAAAGAATTCCAGAGTCTAAACCCAGGGCCTGATGGATTGTTTCCACAGTTGGGGATAATCCGTCACTCATGTGAGCTAGTATTCTGTTTTATGTTTTGCATATTATGCTTTCTAGCATAGATTTCATTCATGTTTATGCAGTAACCTATACACTATTGCAGTATAAATTATCAGAGTACTTGTGACTTTTTCCCTCGTGCAAGTTCTCCTGAAAAGTTCTGCCAGAAGATTCATTTTCCACAAAGAATATCAAATACTACCTCATGAGGAAGCTGTGAAGACAAAGCTACTCTGGAGCCCAGGCTGGGAGCATTCAGTCCCAAACTGGCAGGGTGCAAATGTTTCTCTTCACACTTTTTTCCTCTTGTTGTCTTGGATTGTTTTTACTTCCCAAAGTGTACTTTTGATCAGTAAAGGACTTAAAAAGGGATAGCTGCTCATTTCCCTCCTGCATGTAGGATACATACATATGTTTCCCTGGGCACATCACTGACAAGTAATGTCTAGCTCAGGGGTTTGGATAGGCTGTATGTACACAGAAACATCTCACGGTGTATACATTTCTCAAGACATAAAAATATCATTAAAGCAGGGCCACTCCACACAACTATTTAATTATAAAGCGACCAAAGTGAGTAGTGGAGTGAAGTTTGCTCATCCCAGCAGCCAGGGATTCCCATCACTGTCACTCACTCCACAAAAATGATTTGTCCGTTTCACAGAGCATGATTTCAATTCCATGGATATCTAACTGTGATGACCCCAGTTTCTGTCCTTTCAGAGATTTGCTCTATTTTGCACATTGCATTATTCTTTTCTATTTAATGTTTACTTTTAGTATATATCATTACCCTTTTTGCAACGACTCAAAATCGTGCTTGATTTACCTTTTGCCTGGCTTCTTAAATGATTGCCTGGTGCATCCGTGTCAGGTTGAGGGCGTTGAGAAGGTCAAAGCAATGACAGCCTTCAGGGCTGTGTCAGTGAATGCTGAATTGCCTACTCAGCTCAACACTACCACAGGCTCATCCACAAAATACAGCCAGAGTGTGATGGAAGCAGTGCTTGAAAAAGCTTCAGACATTCTTTTCATCACTCAAAGCTTTCCAAATTTTACAGTTAAGGCCTGATTTTCTCAGCAGTAAGCATCCTCTCCTCGCCTTGCCTTTCAGATAAATCGCCATTTGAGAATACAGCTTCTGTAATTCCTGCTTCTCCCCTCATGGCAAGAAGGGCCTGTTACTGCAGACATGACAGTTGGCAGCAAAGCTGGGGAAGCAGAATGTTCCTAGGGTGAGGGAAAGGAATTTATGGCAACCAGGCTCCAAAACAGATTCACTGTTTTAGTGGTACCCTGAAAGCAGCCATTAGGGACTTACTAGGGCCCCTTACCAGTGTAGAAGAGAATTCTTATAATTGTTTTCACTCAAGCTTAGGCTGGTGAAACAAAGTCTGCAGGTATTAAGTGTGAAGGGGTGTCATTCTTTTGATACTTTTGTGTCCTTTGTTATGAACACAAGCAATGCACGGCTTGTTCTCTCACAAGCTGTGTTCATGACACAAAATAAACCGTTCCATGAACAACCTTTTACTTTCCAGTGTTGGAAGTGCCCGAAAGAGGCATGCTACTGCTGCACAGATAAATTACTTTAACAGGACCTTTGTGTTGCTCAGGTTTGTGCTTACACTCTTTAAATGTAGTCTGTTGGAAATGAATACATGTGAGATGACACGTGTACTGCGTATCTCCAGTTTCTATCACTTCATCCACCTTGGGCCACCTTCTAACACTTTATCTGCATTGAGCAGTACCTCACCTCGCTCAGGTAAGCAAGGTACTGCCTGGTTTGGGTGGCTGTTTCTGAATCTGGCTGTTTATAAACAATGTTTGCCTTCAGCTATGACTACCACAAAGTATCCAGACTCTGACAACTGCGATGAGCCCTTATCATCTAATGCATAATTACCAGCTTCAAAAATGTTGTCATGCACCTTTCATTCTCCAGTGCAGCAGAGAAATCCCATTAGCTTCAGCTGCTGCTCCTGGTGACAGTGACCTGTGGCACTGAAAGGCTAATGGAATTGCACAGGTGTCACTACAGACATCATCTGTAACAAGTGGAGTTGTGCAAGTGTAGCTGAGACCATAATTTAGCCCACAGAGTACTTGTTTGGGGTGGGCTGCATAAGATGAAGAGAACCCAGTATGACTGAAAGGGTCTAAGCTGAGTTTGAAGTCCTGATATTTGGGAAAAGAAAAATTTTCAAGAGAACTTGCCAACATAAGGTGTGGAAATTCATGAGACTCAGTGATCCACATCCTTCTGTGTCAATAGGTCATGCCCTTCTGTGCCTCTTTTCATGGTTGCACTGTTTTTCAAACAACTGAAAAGGAGGTTTGAAATGTCAAACATGAGCATTCCACCAAAACCATAAAAAGATTCCTTAAATTAGGAACTAATCAACACTTTTCCTAATCTGTTCATATTTCTAACACAGTGCTACTTCCATAATGGCGTATTATCAATTTTCACCATGTTTTTGGATACCTGTGGAAATGTGTCTCTCTTTGAACATATATTTACTGAGACACAAGCATGTAGTCAACTTCACTTTTAAAGAAGTTCTTGTTCTGGTCACTAGAGTAGGTTCTGTTCTACCACCAGTTAATATCCTTAACTAAAATATTATAGGTTGATGCTGACCACAAGCTGCCCGGGGGCTGCGCAGCCTCTAACTACAGGAGGTGGCCTTGAAAACGGGGCTTAGCTGCAGCAGGCGATGCTGGCTCCCCTGCGAGGAGCGGGCTGCAAGCCGAACGTAACAGGAGCGCTGGCAGAGGCGAAGGACGAGGGAGGGACTCTCTGCATGGTTTCCAATCCTTTATTGCAGGTGAAATGTCAGAGGCAGAAGAGCAAAAATTGGAGCTGTTTTCATATGGGGGTGAAGAGGGGCAGAGTAAAGGGATACAACCAACAGGACAAAGCCAAGTGAGAGGCGACAAGGGGAAAACAACCAATAGGGACAATTTGTTAATTCGTTTGAATTAACAAATGGGGTACCGAATACGGCAGAACTTTCCAGAAATGATACATATTCCATAAGGGATATGCATAAACATAAGGGCATACATAAAACTGGGTGGGGAAATCTTAAACCAACAACAAAACAATATGCAAAACACAGTTCCTGGGGGAACATGGGGACTCCTCGTAACCAGAAAGTTAGACTTCAGTGCCCTGGGTGCCCGACCACCAGTGCTTTGTTTGTGTGGATGCTGCAGTTGCTGCCACATGCACTGCAACAATAGGTTGCTATAATTATTTTATCACTTATGAACATTACAATGGTTGGAGAAAAGCACTCCATTTTTAAGTGTGAAACATATAATTATAAGAATATAAAGGATTTATTTTAACTCCTTTAAAAGAACCAAATGGTTGAGGTTTGTTTTTTATATCAATACTTTGAAATCATGTTAGTGTTTAATGCTGAAGAAAACTGACATAGGACAAGGTCAGCTCCTAAGTCTCAAAAACTGGGAAAAGTTAGAATCATCCCAATCTTCTCTCACTGATATTGCTTTTAAAAAACTCCAGCTCTCCTTTCATTTGCAGTTCCATTAGGTAGCCAAGAGCTTTAAATATCAAACCCTGAGAGAACCTGAACTGCAAAACCAAACCTGCATGATTTCCTCAGGCACAGAACCATGGACTGGGTCCAGCACAAACAGAGGCTACTGTCCTAGGTTTCAGTGTAAGATGTAACCAAAAGCACATATTCTATTATCATCTCCACAAGCTGTTAAAGCCAGTGGGGCTGTGCTCATCATCCCCTACCATAACTCACCCCTGATAACTCCCTCCGGGGCTTATCTCTGTTTAATGGGCAATCAAGCACCCACAGCTTGACTCAGAGAATTATATCAGCCCACTGTGAGATGCTCCGCCCAGGGGGAGGAGCCAAGCATTCCCACCTGGATATAATCTGGGGTTTGGAACAGCACAAGCAGCCTTTACCTACTGGGCTCCCAGAGGACAAGGGCAATCACTGGACCTTCAGGTGAAGACCAGACCCATCTACAGGATCACTGTTTCAACAGGACCACTTCATCTGGACTGCTACCACCCCCCTGACTAACAGGGTGTCAGGTTGTCAGTGTTCTTGTGCTATTGCATTTATTTTAATTTTCCTATTAAATTATAATTCTGACTTGAGATCTCCCACTGGTTTGTTTTCAAACTAGTACAGCCACACATCCCTTCTATGCTGCAGGTCATCCTGCTGGAGTTCTGGGATGATCCTGGCAGGCTTTGTGCAAACCTGCTGCTCTCTGCTCTTCTGCCTCCTTCCCTCTACCCCAGCATTTAACTCTTGGCTCTGCACTGTAACACCTTGGACATCAAACTAAAGTTCCTTTACGGGGTATTTTCATTTGCAGACAAATGATAATAAATGTTCTGTAATAGCACCTGCTGTATAATTGATATTAAAGCAAACAGTACACATGTGACACGTGAAAGAGAAGTCCCAGAAATTTTCTTCTAAAAGGAATAGGGCAACCCCTCCTCCCTCACAAACTAATAAAACAGTCATCAAAATAAGTGAGGTTTTAAGCTCTTCATCTCTCTGTATCAATTAATTTGCACTAAATCTCATTAATATTTCACTTAGTGCTCAAAATTATAATTGTTGGGTGGGTGGAGGACTGTCACTTCAATGAAGATTTTTTTCAAAACGAAGGTTCAAAGCTGCTGCATACACTGAACACTTTAATGCAGCCACTGCACTGTAGCAAGTTGAAAGGAAATCTCATTAGGAGCGGATTCCAGGACAAAAAAAGCACCAGCACTGTTAGTGCTAATTAGTAGCTTTTTCTGCTGTTTCAAATGAAGTTCCAAAAACTGAATGAGCAGATGGATTATTTCACCCCAGAGGTATTCCTTCAGGTCAAGGGTGAGGCACCTTGTGAGGGTGGTGCTTCTTCTTGTCCTGATCCAGCAGCTAAAAATCCTGCCAATTTCCTAATCCAGCAAGAGTCAGAAATTCACATCTGTAATAACAATATCACAAAACAAAAGAAAGGTAATTTCTGTCAGAACTGATGCAGCTCTTTCTTTCAAAATTAACTGAACAACAATTCAAATGTGTGCAAAGCTGGCAGTAGCTTTAAAACAGACCGTGTGATATCATAGGGCGTTAATCCATTTTAACCATACTATTAACAATTACCATGGCAGGTACACAGGCAGAACATGCATCTTCTAGGCAGGGAACAACCAGAAGAACATCCCTGCACACTGGATTCAGGAGACAAAAGGAATGAAGGAACCAGCGAGTCAGTGCTAAGGAAAATCTCATATGAGTTAGAAAAAAAAAATTAATAAGATTTCTGCAGCAGGCTATAACTTTAAAACATCATCAACTCTTCCTCTGATTCAATTCAGCTTGAGTTATAGAAAGGCATAGACAAGTAATCAAATTCACAGCATCCACAAAACCACCCACAAAAATCAGAAAGTACCTAATCCCTCCAACCTATCAGGGTGTGTAATCACCTATACCCTGACAGTACATTAAGAATTTATTTACCACATCTGTTGACACCAATTTATGTTTTCTTTAGCCATGCACAAGGAAGCCTAAAATAATCCACAGCTCCTGATTTCAAAACAATACACTAAGAGAGTCTCAGAAGTTAGGATCTCCCTAGGCTCAGCACATTTAAGAAGCAGACCCCAGTGCATCCAGATAATCATTCTACACAGGATCTGCAGACTTCCAAGTGAAAAACAGTCCTACTCTGCAAGAAAATGCCTTTAGTAATTTGAGAGGTAAAACCAGTGTGCCAATGGATCTTGGTTTTTAATCATGGGTGTTTGTTTAAAGGAAATAATGTACTTAGTACTCTTGTGGTTCTCCAGTCAAAAATAAAAAGGGATGCAGGAAACTGAAAGCATTTTAAGTTCTAGTTAAATTCCTTTACATGTCCTTTCTGTGAATACAAGTGCTTTTCAGCTTGAGCATAACTCTGCATTTCTTAGGTGGTATTGTTTCTATCAGGTTATCCAGCTGGAGAGCCCCTGAAGGGAGCTCTTGGCTTAAACTTTCCTAATGGGAAATGAGAAGGTAGAAGTGCTTTTTACAGTTGTGTTTTGTTGCCAAAGCTTTGAAAAGCATCTGTTGCTTTAGGGGGGCGGGGGGAAGAATGCCTATTCAAAACAGGCAGTCCATAGTCCATATTTTACTGAAAATCTTTGCTAGTGGTATCTAAATGCTCCAGTAACTTCTTGGTTATATTTTCACCTGGACAGTAATGCACTCAAGCTATCAGAGGCCTTCCACGGGCAGCCACTCTAGATTAATTTTACTGGAATTTATTTAACGTCAATGTTTATTTAAAAGAAAACAAAATCTAGCAATTAGAAGCAAAGGAATATTCTAAGTTTCACTGAAATTAATAGAAAACCTTTGACTGGGCTGAAGAAAGCAGAGTGGACAATGAGATCCCCATGGGTGCCAAATGGTAGAAACACATTTTGCTGTGACCAGTTCTCATTTTTTAAATGCTCTAAGCTATTTTCTAATGGGATTCATCTCTACCAAGTTCTCTAAATTCTGCCTTTGTCATGTGTTTCACAAAATGCAACACATTTGCAGGCAGATGTGGTTCTGAATAATGAATTCATTTAACTCTGCAGTTCATTACTGCTTTTTTGACTGTCCCAGGAACTGGCACAGCCACGCTCACTCCTGAGTGCTTGGGCAGGAGAAGGGATAGGTGTAAACACTTGAAAGACTCAAGACATAAGTGCATAGGTTTTAACAGAGACATAATCAGTGGGGGCAGTAGAATGCCAGTTTTGATTAGGATCTTGAAAGCCAAATAAAAGCCTGCTGAGGCAAGCTGGGTATTTCTACCACTCATGCTGCAGCACAGCACTTGTGCTCGGTGAGAGGTGAGGAGGGAGGATTAGCATGACCTTTGCTTAATGAACAGGGCTATAAACCTTTAGGGACTGGATGGTAAACAAAGCAAAGGGCTGGAAAAAAACAGAAATCACATAACTTTTATTAAAGCTTGTTTTGTTTACCTTCAATTTTTAAATCTGTAAGATATTTTCCTATCAATTGTGTATCCCAAAGCAAATTTATCATGGGACCTCATTCAAACTGCTCAGGCTGAACTTGTTTCATTTTTATCTACTGGAAAAGCAAAAGCAGAAAACTCAATGCACCTTGTCAACACAGGATATGAAACTATCTTAGAAATTAAAACCACTGGTTAGGAAATCTGACACAAAATTTTGGTGCTCCAGATACCTGAAGAGCTGGAAAAGTTGATTCTACCTGTGTCATTTGACTCCTTACATTACCTTGATGGGCCTCGTGGTCTTTGTAACTACTAAAACGTGAATGAGAAAATCAAAGTTGTATCTTGTATCTTCTCTGTAAGACTTTGCTGTTTCCATGTTTCCTCCTCCTTTGTTGTCACAGGTAGCACAGCATCTGAGCCACTGCACTGGAGCATGTAGCAAACAAATCTTGTGCGCTTCCAAGGGAAAATTGGTTTCAGGGGTATTTAATAACAATAGCCTCCACATCTCCAGTTTTCTGCAGCCCTCCTTCTTCCTGAGCCAAAAGAGAATTTATGTTTCCTGTCTCTCTACTCCACATTTAACCCAGCCACTGATGACACTCAGGGGGAGTATTTGCCCTTCCCAGAATTGTGCTGTTCAGGCAGACAAGACCAGTATTGCCAAAGTTATTGCAGAATGTGTTTGGAGAATTTTCTGGTGGAGAGGGTTTTATTGCAGTGCCTTTCAGTATAGTAGCAGTTTATTTGTTATTTTCATGAATAACTACAGAAACACATTTAAAAGATGCATAATTTTGACTTAATCATCCCATCTTTTATCTATTTAATAAATATGCAGTGTAACAAGCAGTTCCATGAGTGTTGGAACAAATGGAGAAAGATTTTTCAGAGCATAAGAGCACTAACTTTATGTTTCATAAGAAGACTGTAACTAAGGAAAGCATGGTGAAGATATCTCTCATTAACCAATACGGGATCCTAACATGAGAGAAAAATTAACAGATTTACTGGATGTTATGGGGGGTGGGTTTAATATTGCAGAATCAATAGAGGGAATAAAATTTAAATTTAAAAATAGCAACCTAAATGAAAGTCTATCCAAGATTTGGGCATTCTTCAATTTTTCTTTAATGTGAATTTTGTGGTGCACAACGTACAGTGAGTTTTAACTTCATATATTCCTATAAAGAGGTTGTTTGCCAGGGTATTTAGCAAAATTTATGGGAATTTATTATTACAAATCCATTTCAAAATATAGTTTAAAGTCAACAGTAAGTTCAAAATTAGTTTACAGGATGATGATTAACTTATTTCCTTAGGAAATTAGGCCAAAATCAAGTGATACTATTAAAATCACCACAAAACAATCAATACTTCCAGTAATGTCACAACAGGACTAATGAGGTCCAAGTTAAATGTCTTCCTTTAAAAAGCAATTCAATATTTATTTTTTAATTTGGTTTCAAATACATTCAGAATTTTAACTTCTGTTTGTAATTTACTTTGGAATAAAAATTCAAATTTTTGGGCAGGGAGACTAT